>BQKN01060246.1:0-14589 GCA_022839385.1 Asparagus kiusianus
CAAAACATGGTTAAGCTAAAGTGTCAAAACTCATGTGTTTACATTTTCATGTTTTGAACTATTTTACAAAATGATGATATTTTTCACTTGAGAGGTCCTTTCTAAAAACCAGTTTTCGTAGCATGTGTATAATCATGTCTACAATCATTTTCCAAAGTTTTACATTTTTTGGAATGTATTTGATATTTTTAAATAGAGTTTTAAAATCAGAAAAACTGTTTCAAACCTGTTTTTCTCATATATCAGTTTGTGGTCGACCACCACGGTCGACCACCACGGTCGACCGCCCATGAGTCCAGAGACTCGGTAAGTTTTTCAGAGGCTCGCGGTCGACCGTGACGGTCGACCGGATGCAGTCCAGAGAGTTTCGCGATCGACCGTCACGATCGACCGTCTGTTGTCCAAAGCCAAACTCTGGCCTTTTTGCTGCTCACGGTCGACCGTGAGTTTTCCACTGTCGACCGTCGAACTGACCGTTGGGTTCCAACGGCTAGTTCCTCAGCTGTTTCTCTATGGGCTTTTTGGTCATTTCCTTTGGGATTTTGGGAGGCTATATATACCCCCTTGCTCTCATCTTTTAATAACCCAAGAAGTTTTTAAACAAGAGTTTAACAATGGTTTAAGTTTATTTTAAGTTTGATTTTAAGTTTGTTTAAGGGTTTGGTTTGTGAAGAATTCCACAAGAGGAAGTGAATATCAATTCATTGATATTTGAGCTTCAATCCATCTCTCTCTCTCTCTCTCTCTCTCTCTCTCTCTCTCTCTCTTATCATTTATTGGAGAGGTTTTCTAAACTCTATCTAGCTTTACATTTTATATTGTTTGATTATCATTCTATTAAGCTAGTATTTATATTTGAGTTTAGTTTGATTTGATTTGATTTCACTCATTGTTTACACAAACCCACTTGAGCTTATTGTATTTTCATACATAGTATATTTGGGTTGGTGAGAGTTGTAACAATTGAGTGTGAGCTTTAATTGAGTTCTCGCCTTATATTTGAGAACAAATCATTTGTTGTTATTGTGAGGTGTGGAGTGTAGACATTGATCGGTGAACGTTGAAAACTAACATTGTGAGTATTTGTGAACGTTGATCGGTGAGCATTAAAAACCGACATTGTGAGGTGTAAACGTTATTCGGGTGAGCGTAAAAAACCCGGTTGTGATAGTGGATTTCTCCCCGGGAGTGGGTAGCGGAGACGTAGGACGGAATGTCCGAACTCCGTGATCATATCGTGTGTTTGAGTTTGCTTTGGCGCACTCTCTTATGTTTATATTTCTTATCGTCATTGTCCATTGCTCATTATTTATTTCATCCACTATCTTGTTTATTTTGTTTACCCTTGTGTATATCACTTATCCTAGCTCACATATCTTGTTGTATTTTATACTTGCTAGGATAACTTGTTAATTAGTTTTAATTGGTATAAAATCGGATTAGATTAGCATAAGTCCCTAATCACTCCCCCCCCCCCTCCCCCAAGGGTCTAACAGTTAGCATAAAGGAATTCAAAGTATTGTGAATTGTAAGGAGTTGTGTTTCCTCCAGGAAATTGTTGAGTTGAAGTGGAAGTGCATTTTAATTTTTGGATTAGCTTCCCTGATTCTATGCAAATTTTGGGTGATTTCTCCAACGTGGGTCATAGGTTTGAGAAAATGGATCATTCATAGGATGCTGGAATGCAACGTTTAACTGACCCTATGGTTGGTTGTTTTTAAGATAGAATATTCCTCTAAAACATGGTTAGAGAAAGACAATTATGACAATCTGAGGCAGAAATTTGATTACTTTAAGCTGGAGCTTGTTCTTTGACTTCTAAGGCTTCTAACCTACGCAGGACTGTAGTCATCTTTGCTTTAGAGGCTATATTTGTCTCCAAGGAAAGATCATTAGATTTATGTTAGGTAGCTGATGAAACTCTTTCATCACAGTGTTCACATTGCATAGTTTTCTTGGATAAGCTCTCTAAAAATTCTCAAGCTTCATCGGTATTTTTCTTCATGAAATCCCCTTGACACATGGAATTTAAGAAAGTTTTTAAAGAATAATCTAATTCTTCATGGATGATTTAGCATAATTGCCACTTTTCTAAACCATGATAAAGACATTGGATAAGAAGATCCTTAAATTTATCAAAATATTTCTAAAATGGTTCTCCCGAGACTATCTTAAAGTTGTGAATGTTGTTTCTAAGTTTAATCTTTTTATGGATATGGAGAAATTTCTTTAGAAAAATGGTAACAAATTCATCCCATGTAGAGATAGAATTGTGGGTAAGATATACAACAACCATTTCTTAGCTTCATCCTTAAGAGCAAATGGAATAAGTCTAAGCTTAATCGCATCCTCAGATAGTTCCCTAATTTTAATCACAACACAAATTTCCTCAAACTCAGAGATAAAAATGTACATGTCTTTGTTTTTATCTCCTAAGAATTTTGAAAGCATGTTTATGAAATACGGTCTAAGCTCAAAATTAGTTCCATTGAGATAGGATAGCTTAATACAAGATGAGATTACATTCCTAGTGGGATAACACATATCTTGAAGAACAGACAGATTAGAATTAGTCATTTCTTCAAAAAATGGTTCAACATAGATTAAGCAATTGGTATTATAATCCAAACTTACATGCACCAAAATAAATTCCTTTTAGAATTAAATTTTTTAATTAAAATTTTTTAAGAAAAACAAAAGTTTAATTTTTTTAGAGAAAAACTAAAAGATCTAAAATATAATGAGAAAAAGGAGAAAAAAAATCTAACTAAATAAATCAAGAGTAATCATTGTGTGTCAATTACTTTAAATTCTAGGTTAAACCTAGACTCAACTAGACTCTAGCTCCTAACCAAAAACTCTTTCAGTAAAAAATTAAAGTTTACTCAGTCAGTTAGTTATCTAAGGATAGTACTAGAGGAAATTCGAAGACCAATTAAGTACATCGTTCCTTACGGAGCGCTTTACGCAACACCTAAACCTTGCTTTAGACACCAACAGATTCAAGTAAATTTAAACCGGTTTACTTAATGATTTTTTGATTCTTAATGAGCTCGAATCCTTAGGGGTCAATGTCTAATGAGTTTTAATATGCTTGGATTTGTATAGTGAGGAATTAGTGATTTGTGGGTTAATGAAAGAATGATGAAGTCATCCACCTTATCTTGATTAGTAGGTTTTTGCTCTTAAGAATATTTTTCAAGTGAGTGTCGTATCAAGATGCTCAAATCACTTTTGTAAATTACTGCTATTATATGCAATGCAACCCTATGAATTAAAAGCACTACAAAAGGATGTAAAAATAAAATCTTTTTTTTTAATTAAGTCAACAATCAAACAAATGTGAGAAAGAAAGCTCTTGTTTGAATTTATTATCTTGTTAGTAAATGTCCAAGTGAATGATGAATTTATAAGGGTTGACAAAAGTAAAAAAATATTTTTTATTTTTAGATCCTAATTTTCTCTAATTGTGAGAAACTAACTAAAGGGGTGAACTTGTAGATACTAAAAAGATGACTTACCTTAAGCAAATCTTCAATTTTCATTCATCGATCTCCAATCTTCAAAGTAGTTTCTTTACAAGAAAACACATAAATTAAAGAATCAAAATAGAACAATCCTAATTATAAGCACCTTCCTCAGCAATAGCACCAAAAACTCGGTAGGGGATAAATGAACCTAAGCTGCAAGTGCATAACTATCAAGTTATAGTATAAAAGTTATCGATCCCTCGAGAAAGGTATTGTAAGAAATAATCATAATCGGTTTCTGACTTGTGTGTGGACAATTAAGAGTGATAAATGTAGTTATGGAGAGATATGAGGAAATTATGATTATTCACAAATAAAATAAAATTAGATTAAGAGGGTAGAAGAAATTAAAGAAAAATAATAAATAATTAATTAAAAATCAAGAATAAAGAGAAAAATCATAAAAAATTAAAATGTATTCAATTAGAGATATGAGAAATCTAAAATTGAATTCACTAATCAATTTCACTTAGAAATTATAGACTATTTTCTTTTTATCATATTTCACTTTAGATTTATTAAGCATAGACTATCAAACTATTTAAAGAAAGCATAAACTATCAAATTATCATCCAAGTAAAATTGTCATTCATGATAAGAATATTAACTACATATTAATTCTAGAATTCATAAATATAACCTATCAAACCACTCTAGATAAGTATATATTGTAAAAAATTTCTTCTACCAATTAGTTCTCTAGTTGATTATTCTAAATATGACATTTTTAAGCATAGGAGGCAATCCATAAATTATTAAAGAAATCATTCTAGTATCATACAACTCTAGAATTCCTACAAGATTTTAGTTCCACGTTATTGAAAAATAAAGAGAAAAAAATCTAAAATAGAAAGTATGAAAGAAAGAGAAAAAATATATAAGAAAAATAAAAACTAACTGCAAAAGTAAGAATATGAACAAACAAATAAGATCTAAACTATGAACATAAACATAAATCTAACTATAAAAAAAGAAAATAAATCTATATTACCAAATAAAAATGCAAGAAAATAATACAAAAATAAAGCATGAAAGTAAATCTACTCTACAATGCATCAAAATAAATTTAATCTACCAAAAGAAAATAAAATCCTAAAACATAAAAATCTAAGCAAAAATAAAAGAGAAAAAGAAAAACTTATATTGTAAGAGGTTTCTAGCCCCTTAAAGGAAAATCTTCATTTTCATCTTATCTTCATTAACAAATAAAGAGAAAAAAAATATGAAGAGGCAAAAAAATGTTAATGGAAACGAAGTTATAATTTTGAAATGTCATCTCAATTAAGAGTAACCATATTCTCCAAATTGAGTTTTTACAAAAACTTTCACACTTAAGCCTCTCATCATCTACTCCTATTTATAGCCTACAATAAGCAACAAGAACATTTGGAATCTGCTTAGGCTGCAATGATTAAATCTTAGCCACAAAACAAGTTTGTTACGAATCAATTTGTCAGTCAATCGGTTGACCAATCGATTGACCAACCGATTGACCAATCGGTTGACCAACTTATTAGCCGATTGGTTGACCATGATTGAGATTTCAAGATTCTAAAAATGTAGATAGCTCTGTCTCGTCAAGATAGACGATTTTTATATATTATATGTTAAATTCTACTTTTCGGATTGAGAGATATCATCATTTCTTTGTAGCTAATCATCCTGAACATAATTTTGACTTGATTTATTTTCATATTGGATCCTTATTTTTTTCAACTTCTATAGACTACTTGGCTTGATCCTGGGCTTCAATAAAAGGTTAAAAATAAGAAAAATTGAGTTCTTTTTGAGCTTTTATTCATTAATCATCATTAACCTATAATTAAGATAAAATATGTCATTAGTGATTATTTTATTTAAATAAAATAGATAATGAGGATATAAAGATGTAATAAAAATGTGGCTATCAATAGCCAATTGATAACCTTCACAACTAGGAGATAACCTTAACAACTAAGAAACAAAATTAAAATATGAGGTAAATACTTATTTGTTGCACTAGCAAATACAGAAATGGTTGAGAATTTTGTTCTCCTCTTCTGTAAGTTTGGTAGCGACATCTTTCGAGATCTTAAAATTATGCAGAAATATGGGGTACTCATCATAATATTTGTTCATAAAGCTAGGCAAAAAAGGAATCCCAATGTTTAAATCTGCCATATAGCTTGGCAGGGAACGTATCCTTATCAGATTCCACTTCAACTCTATCTGCGCGGCGGGGGGGCGGGCCCGACCCCATTTTGATTATCTTCAATTGCCTTCTTCTTCCTTTCAGTGTAAGGGGGTAACAACATGTTTTAAAGGCTTCACTTGTCTCTGGTTCTTCTTCTATTCAAGGGTTCTGCCACATTATTGAACTTCGAAGATCCAGCAGATAATGATGAGTAATCATAAGTACGCTAACACACCTCTTACTAAAGTTGAAGACATTAAAGAATCATTCTCATTTCAAGAAGTATATAGAAGCCTAATGGAGGAAGAAACCATAGCAATGCAGCAAAATTTTGAGAGCAACTTCGAGCGACAGCAAGATTGAGAAGAGTCGGTGTTGAAGGGGAGTGTTAAGAAATCAACACCTCCACTTGAGAATTCTTCTAGAACGTTCTCCAATTCTCTCACTCCTCATGGAGATTTCCTCCAAAATCTCCAAGTTTCTTCCTATCCTATGGTATATCTTGCTTCCTTCTCATCACTTCTCTCTCCATCTAGAATATTTTCTTCATGTCATTTTTAACATATTTTTCTAGTTCTCTAGAAGCTTCACTAATCTACTTCCCACTAGTATAAATAAGGGTAATGGGTGTTCACTTGTAACTATCCCACAAACACACAAGTCTTTAAGGGTCAAGTGTGTAGTGAGTGTGATAGTGTCCTTGTGAGCTAGAGTGCTCTCTTTTGTGAGTGCAAGAGAGAAGTTTACATCGTATGAGTACTCGTAATATTCGTATTTTATATAAGTCTTGTTTACATGTCAGTAAGAGTTTCAGTATTTGACCTTCTACCATCTTTCGAAATCCAACAAAGTGTTGTTGCCTAATTTGCTCGTACGCTAGTACTGTTTTAGGAATTCAAATATTATCAGAACACTATGCATTTTGCAAGAAAATATTCCGAGGCAAGACGTTGTTATAAGATTTGTATTTTTCTTATCTGTACTTGAAGAAACCTGACGGATTTGTACAAAAGAGTAGGGGGGAAAGTTAAAAAAAACAAAAGAGATGATATAAAACATAAATTTTAAAAAAAACTATAGATAAGATCATTAGTTGTGTATCTATGCGTTATAGCTCCTACTTGTTTAAGTGCTTACATAGTTTCAAAGTTCAAACAACTAGCCTGTACGGTTTAATTATTGAGTTGGTGTATGAGATTCCAATTGCATTTATATCCTTGGGTGGCACTAGGGGCACACCCCAACCACACCTCCAACCACATCCCATCTCTCATTTGCTACAGTACATCGGGTCACACATGAGATTTTAAAATTTTAAAATCTCATGTGTGGCCTGGTGTACTGTAGCAAATGAGAGAGGGGATGTGGTTGAAGGTATGATTTGGGGTATGCCCCTATCTTTTTCTTATATCCTTAGCCCTCAACTCGGGTCCTCAAAAACACAAGTTTAAATTATTTTGAAAAAATAATAGTTCCTGTTGAAGTCCAATGAAGTTTCTGGCACAACAATCATAAGGTACACTTTTTACCCCCTTACTATAAAATATGTGTAAAACAACAAAGTTTAATGTCGCTCTCAAGAGTGCTTCAAGACAGAGCATGTGACCCAATTGCACTTGCTAGTGAGTGTAATAATTGAAGAGTCCAACCAATTATATAGTCAAAAAAAAAATAATTAAAGTATTTCTACTAGAAAGGGCGGGCATTTCGCCACCTAGAACAATAGTAGGCCCAATCAGGTCAAGATAAATTTATGGGATCAAGACAAGGAAAAGTAGCAATGATATCGATCACCACTTAAAACACGGCAGACGCTTCAAACTCATCATATCTTTTTTTTTTTTTAATCTCCCATTTTGTTAGGAGAAGCATGTTGGGAATTTCCTTTGCTTTGATATCGCAAAAGGTATAAAGGTACATTTTGAGCTAGTAAAATATGAAATCCTATCTTTTGCTTCAACCAATTTTTTTAAATTAAGAATCTTTCTCTAGGTTCTTATAAATTTAGTGGTGACGCATGCATGCCGAACTAGGACATACAAATACTGCCATAAACAAGCGAGAGGACATAAGTAATAGTTTTAAAAACTTCAAGTTATATATATATATATATATATATATATATATATATATATATATTTACAAAGATATAAACAGATATATATATATATAAGTGCTACCAAAAGCAAATGAGAGTATAGAGGTGCATTGTAGTTGAAATTATAGGGTATTTAAGTACAATTAAGCCTGTATTTCAAGACATTTTCCTTGCGTATTCAGAAGTGCTGGATTTATCACCAAGGCACATAATATTACACGCCTTATTCTGACAGCAATGGTTGCCATTAGGGGCTGTTTGGTTCTTGTTTTTTGGGTGGTAAAAGAGGAGAAAGCTGCTAAAAAAGTCAGCTTTTTGGCAGCTTTCCCCCAAAATCATCTTTTTAAGAGGTGATTTTGGGGGAAAACTGCCAAAAAGCTGACATTTTTGGCAGCTTTCCCCACTTTTACCACCCAAAAAATAGGAACCAAACAGCCCCTTAGATATATGCATTACAGGGATTTAAGCATGCAGCATTACTAAATCTAATTGCTACAATAAATTCACCATGGCTTCAACGGGTATAATATTTTGCTGCCAATCATTTTCATCCAAGTATTAATGTACAAACTAGGGTTCTACACTTCATAGAACCCCATTCTTTGCCATTTTCAGGAAACCAGAGAGGCTGATATTAGGGGGGGGCCCACGAGATCCCAATTTCTTCTTTATATTCGTCGTCTTCCACAATTTTACACCCTTTGTAGTCGTCAATGTTACCGAGATCAAGTTGTAGTACTGTACACAAAATAACATAAGCTAACAAGATAGAAAAATGACTTTCAGAAATGAGGCGTGAAACATCATATATAGAGATTAACTGAGTTGGTTAGACTCAAAGAAGAAACTAGCCTGCGCGTGGAACTAATCGGATAAAAGGCAGATAGATGACACATGCGATCACCCTAAGAACAAAGAAAACAGGGGAGCGGGGAAATTTTTTTTTATATTTATTTAATAACTAGGGTTGATTGTGGATAGATGCCCTGTATTATATCGCCCAACTGCGGATAGAACCCCTTCGTTCTATTGTTGCAGATAGACGCCTGCGTGAACTTTTTTGACTCGTTTACCGTTAGGGAAAGGGAATCTGTTTCTGGGCATATAGACCACCTGAGGGTAAAAGAGTCTAAAAATTCACTCGGCTCTATTTGCAATTGGGCAACAGTAAGGGAGACTGTCCACGACAATAGAATTCAAAGGGGTCTACCTGCAATTGGGTGATAGCACAGGGGTATATCTGCATTTAACGCTAATAACTATGATAAATGGCAGAACTAAAGGTGCTGGATAAATGGAATCAGAACTACCAGAGATTTACTTCAACTAATAAAACTAAACAAGATTCCATATCTTACCTCACAGACACCATGCAGCACCAATCTGTGAAAAGGGTCCTGAATATGCAGCACAAGCACTTCTCCTTCACCGCTATCTTTAATAAATGACAGTATGCGCTCCTAATATCATGAATAGGTATAAAAAAAATGTAACCATAAGCATGCAAAAAGGATTCAAATAAAATAAATTTAAGTAAAATATTCCAACATATCATGATGTACATGCACAACCCTACATTCTCTAAGCTACTATAAATTCATGGACAACTTCAAACACATGCAGTCAATTGTCCATCGCTCGCATTAACTAGCAGATCCTTCAGAAGATGGGCCAAATGGATCATTGGTCATTGTATTCATTACATGATTTGGATGTTCATACCTATGTTTCAATTGCTTGGATAACCGGTCATGTAATTAAATATTAATTGGAACGCTAATCACTTCTTCTGTTTTCCGTTGTCAACATAATAGATTCCTTCGGGGTAACGCAAGAAAGTCTTACATAAAAAGATTAGTATTCTCATGAAACAATATAAAAACTAAATGTCCTTCTTGTGAAGAAATTCTTCAATTTGAATTGTATATTCATTTGTCTTGAAGCAGAACAGCATACTCAATATGTCACAAGTTGATATTTTCAAGAACAAAATGCCAAATGCCATATAAGCTACCCAAAGTTGCCTAATTGTCAGAAAGCATTAGAAATGATTAACAATCCAATCAGTTTTTAATTACATGACCAGCCATCCAAGAATTTTATACATACTTACAAACATCCAATTACGTGGCAAATACAGTGACTAACAACCCCACCGTGTTTTTATGCCCAAAAAAAAAAACAATCCAATTAAACCTTCAAAAGATTAATCTCATATTTAGGTTGAACAACCAGAAAATAATAGCAAAGGCAATAATACTGTACTTTAAATTTCATTTAAGGGCTTGCAATTCATCAGGAGTTGTTGGCTTTAATGATCGCAACAACAGAAATAAAGGCCTGGTAATTTGTATCATTGTGCTTAAATATCAAGATGGTGCGTGCCAGTGAAGAAATTGTTTCCTCATTCAAGATTACTGGCAATATTAGATTGTAAGGTTTATTCACCTCACTGTTTTACAGTTCAAAAACTTTTCATTAGGGTCTATAATGAAATTTCATCGTTACAGTGAATATGAGTCTGTTTCATAAGCTTCTAACTATAACTTAAGATTTGAAGAATATATTGGGCATGATTGATGCAAAACTAGTGAACTCTTGGTGTAGCCTTGTAGGCACAAATGATAAATAAATTGGCAAGTTACAGTGAAAAAAGGGGATTCTTTGTTGTGGAAACAATTGCTCAAAGTCAGGGATAAGGCTATTACCAGTTGTGGAAGTGTTGATGTCTTGAAGCAAATTATCAGCTCTTGTTATAGGAATTCAAAAGTGTGTCTATCTGAGCTATATTCAAAAATCTCCCCAGCAACTATTAAGGTGCCATGGTTCACAGTATGGGATAACTTGAGCTACCCAAAGCATTGTTTTATCTTGCGGCTAGCTGTGCAAAACAGGCTTGTTACAAGAGATAGACTGCTCAAGAGAGGAATCATTAACTCTGGCCTCTGTTGCTTATGTAATGATGTAGTGTTGGAATCCCGAAACCATCTTTTTTTCGAATGCAGTTTCGCAAATGCAGTTTGGAATGGGATCATGGATTGGCTTCAATTCGGATGGAGGGCTTGTAACTGGAATCTATTGCTGGATTGGTTCGTTTACAGGCTAAAGAGGAAGAGGATTTAAGCAAAGAGTGAAAAGAATGGCTCTTTCATCTACTATCTATAGTGGAGGGAGCGCAACACCAGAAATTTCAAAATGAAATCCAGGAGAGCGTTGAGCAGATTATGAGAGAGATTAAAGTTGATATCATGACTATCATCCTAAATGGTTCATATCCAGCGGAAAAGAAAGAATGACTTATATCTCTGTGAAGCCATTGCATATACTTAACTGGTCTTGTTTCCTATTCTGTTGATTCCTCTCTTCTTTTTTCAGTTCATATACTGAAAATCTGATGTGCATAAACTTCCCAATTTGGTAAATGAATAAAATTCTTCATTGACCAAAAAAACAAGTAGCCCAAACTGGCAGATAATACAATAGAGAGAATATGCCTGAGAGAAAAATTGCAGACTTTACATTTGAGATGAATATGGATGTTAGCGCTAGACAAACTGAAGGATTCATAGATCTGTATCCCATCACAACTGAAACAACACTGCATTGCTTTTTCTTCTCTTTTTCTGCTTATTTTTTGAGTTACCTTTTTTTTTCCTTCCATGTTTCTCCTTACGAATAGTCCTAATGTTACATCTGGCAAACATTTCCTTTCATGTTTTTGTGGTTGCATCCAGACTATTACTGCAGAATAGGATGAATGAAAGAAGCCACCTCTTCCATATGATATCTAAAGAGCCTTCTCTGCTCTCAACCAACTACTACAATCATGTGCAACTAAATTCTTGAGAATGCACAAAATTTCACTGGTGAATGCATAAAAATAAAAAGGATAAAAGAATAATCAGCAGCCATGTAGTTAAGTATTCACGAGATATGAAGGTAGAAAAGATTAAAAGCATGTGACAAACAAAATTTAGAGGTGAAGGATTGAAATGTTGCAACGTATCTATACTGTGCAACACTAACCTCATATCCTTCAACCAAATCAGAAAGAGAACTACGTCGCAGTGCCTCTCTTATTCGGCAATCGACTTGGTGCCATGCTTTCAGTGCAGCCACCTTGTCATTATCAACATGGTCCTTTCTTTTCAACGAAGATTTATCCAATGACCTTATCATTCTTGTCTACATTAAAGCACAAGTAGAGTTATCATATTTCAGTTAATGGAGTAATTAAATAATATTTACTACTCATAAAATTCCAGCAAGCAAAAACATTCCAAATTTCAAGTGCAACAAAGATGAAATAAAAAAAGAGCAAGTCTCTACATGATTTGGCTAGCAAACCAAATATTTATAAGCCTTATTAATCTAGAGGCTCATGCCCCCATATCAAGGTTTTAAATATCGTTTATCGGAGATTTATTGGACGGTCAAAATCCATATAAGATAGCGGATATCAGGGATATATCGGGGATAAATAGTATTTACCTAGTGACATTACCGGATGGTGATGTACATAATATAATATTCTAAAATGTAATCTAACCATACTTAATAAAATATAAACATACCAACATATAGATAATTATGTTTAGGATCACTAACCAATGGTGAAAAGTCGGGTCGGGTCGGGTCAGGTTTAAAGTGCACTGAATAGGTGCCCGTAATCAAAACTCAAACTAAAGGCCGATAATTCCGATTTTTGGGCTGACAATATCGGTCGATAACTCATTTTATCGCCACATTATCGGTGACAAAAATTGAAAAACGATAACCGATTTAGAATTGAACTTATCATAGCGGAAGGCCCCCAAAACAAATAAATCGTAGATAATATCAGTTTATCGGCCAATATTTAAAACATTGCCCCATATAACAGTCGAAAGTCATCCAATTTCCACCAAAAATAAAAAATAAAAAACAAAAAACAAACAACTCACTGTCATACACGAATAACCTCAAACCATGGAAAGATAAGAATAAAACGAACTGGAGTGAGAAGAAATGTGGATCTTTCAACAGAGTGCTGAAATCATGTAAGTTGAGCTTTCAAGATGCGTAACACGTGCAACTGAGTTTAGCCTTTATTTCATAACACAGTGTTGTTAATCCAATATTTATGTTACATATTAAAGGTATGATTATTTCTCTACAAACAAATCATGACAGATAAAACTTTGTACAGTTTTCTTGTATTAAGGCTAAAAGACCCAACAGTCCGTTAGCCATCTAGTCTACATTTTAGGACGTAGTAAAAATATGTAATAGTCCAACAGAAAGTAAGCAGATGTGCATTACCTACATGGTTTAGGAGAATTTCTTTATTACTAATTACAATTTTTAACAACATATTCTGAAAATAATGTTAGCAAGAAAGCGTAGAGGAGAAGGGCAGAGAAGAAGCTGTCCATTATTCCTGCAGTCCAATCATGATGGGGTGCTGCAGACATGCATTAAACCCAATACCGTCAAAAATTTCACCTTTGATCTACTTGTGCTATGTTTAAGAGTTATCGCGGCTTCCTAGTACCAAACTGTATAATTTCTCATAGCATGCCAACTCATTTGGAACTTCTAGAATACCTTTAGTCTAACCGCCTAACAGAAAACTCTTTAACCCTGCTTACTTATTCTGGTTGCAAATAGATAGGTAGACAATATTAGAAAGAAAAGAACTATATATGACAAGGAATATGGTTTAGTGCATAAAAGCTGCATCACCTAATGCTTACATTTTAGGAAAAAGTGAAGTACTCCTGATCAGAGACTTATGTTCATAAATAAATTAGACATACTCACATTTAGCCATATATATATATATATATGATTAGGAACATGGTCTAGTGCTTTAAAGCTCCATCACCTAATGCTTACATTTTAGGGGAAAATGAAATACTCTTGATTAGAGAATTATGTTCATAAACAAATTACAGATATCCTTTTTGCACATTTAACCATAAGATTTTTCTTCTCTACAATGAGTAGGTGGCAAATTGCACATGTCAAGTGGAACTTATGTTCAGTTATTTCTGAACAGGATGATAATAATGAATTAACTGCATACTGTCAAGCATTGAATTCAAACGTCTATCTCGAGTCCTGGTTCCACTGAGAGTCTCTACTTCAACCAAATAGAGTCAAAGGTGATAGAACATTTTGATACAAGAAATGTCACATGACTTACATGTGAACTTATCAAGGTAAAGAAAGATAGTTTTCTAAAAGTAAATACGTAGTTCAAGGCTTGATATTCATTAAAAAGAAAATCTATGGTGGTAATATGTGAAATGCTAAAAGCTCATGGAAGTCTGCAAAAGTTCATGCATCAAAGCTAGATAATACATAGACAACCGAAGAAACTTCAGTCTCTAAGATGGAAAAGCCAAAATCAGCACAAGTGTCCTCATAAACAACAAAATAATGTTTCAATAACAGATATATGTACAAACCCTGTCTCATAAAGTAAGTTGAACTTCTTATCTCAAGAGCTAACACAATTTAGTGCTAAAGAGTGAAAAGGTTGCTCAACTGCCATATGTGGCTTATGTCACTTGGCAAAAGAGCCTCTGTCTGTAAAGCTTTTTCAATTGCTTGCTTCAAGGGGAAGAATAGAGGTAGATTAGATTCTGCGCCTTATGGCATGGGCCTGTATGGGCTGTCAGTTGCAATTTGGTCACAATAGCAAATAAACATAGATCTGAATAGCCATATTAATTACCTAGGATGCAGGAAATTTGAAGAAAGTAGATCGTGTAAATTATGATCTTTATGTGAATGTCCATAAC
>BQKN01060246.1:14599-27953 GCA_022839385.1 Asparagus kiusianus
TAAATGCTGACAGAGGTGTATCATCACCTGCAAGAGTAACATGACCAAATTATATACATGATGGATTAATAAGATGGACTAAATAAGAGGGAAAAAGATAATTATTACTAAAAATGATTAATGGATTACGCAAAGAGTAAACACAAACGATAATCGAGTTAAGAAATGAAATCAAGAACTCACGTGAATCTTCAGTCCATGTCAGAATAGGATATTTATTAAGACAATTAAAGAAATGACAGAAGTCACAGAATCTTGTAATTTGCTCAAAAAGCTTTCAGGGTTTTGCCTCTGAATAACTGACAGTCAACGCTCTTTCCATCCACAATAAAAAAGTTGGGGGTTTAACAGCTGGCCACATTTGACTTCAATCTAGCGACCTCTTTGCAAATACCTTCCGAAAAGAAAATAATTACAAACAATTCCAATTACTGTTAAGTGCTTGAACCGAGGTCCCCTGCAAGTGGAATCATCTAAAAGGTACCATGTTATCACTAAGGCTTAAATTTGCCTAGGAATCAACATAAAATTTATTCTTTCAGCGAGCACTTAAAACTTTTCGGTTTTGTTTTAATATCTACCTTAAACTATCAAATATATATATCATAGATCAGGTAGTATATGAGTAATAATCCAGAACACCATGATAATACATTATGTTATAAACACAAATGTCGGGCATTTAAAGTATAGTCACCTATCATCAAACATGCATGCAATAACACATGCGAATTTAAAATATCTATTTCTTATCTTTCTCAAGAAACCACAATAATAAAAAATAATCACGTTATAATAGCTGTTAACGTACGTAGTAGCACACAAAAGGATAAACAAAAAGAATCCATACATATAGTAAATTACATTGCTAATGCAAAACATGATATCTTGCCAAAATTGCATCAAACAGCAGCTAAAGATGATTCGCATGAAAACATTACCTTTTTGCTGCAACATAACCTATCTTAGATCATAGAGTGAAGGTCATATAATTTTGTGGAACAAGCCAATCATCAACACTCCAGAATACATAAAAGGTAGTGAAGTCAAAATTTAACAGCTATAGCTTCCCATGCTTCAGGAAGACATGCTGGTAAGTTAAAATAATAAAATCAACTTTATCCGAGTAATATAAAATGTGAATAACACAAGGGGACAATTTGTGACAATAAGGAAATATTAAAGGGAAAAAAATTACCCCATGGAGGTGGAGCAAAGAGGCCTCTTATTTCTTCAACATTCAGACGAGGAACAAGTTCAATCAAAAACCGATCATTTAACCATCTGCGTGATCGCCGATTACTAACCTATTACATATAAAATATTAGCCTAAGAACAAACAAAGCGAAGTTAGCACAATTACTATAAGTATTGGATAATTCATTAATACCAACAATTGTTGACGGGAAAAAAACATGCATCACTGGAAGATTCAAATTTAATATGAATATCAAGAATACCTAGCATAGTTTTTCTTGAAATTAATCGTTGACAATTCAAGTGTGTCATCTAGGAAAGTAATTCACGAAATAAGATGAAAATGGAAGGTGGATGGTCAAAAACTGATGTTTCAAGCTTAGTGAGATAGGATCATCTTAAGAATTGCGTTTTCTTTTTTACAAAGAAAAAAGTAGGGTAATTGAAAAAACCTCTCCAACTTCGACTATCAATTAGGAAACTCTACTTTCACCTTTTGATTACATATATTACATAACCCCTGCCATGAAGTTCATAGTAAAAAAATCTCTTTAAAAGAGCATGTGCAACTCACATGCATATTTAATTTCCTGACTACCCTCATCTTCTTTCTCTTAACAAAATTTCTTCCTCTCTCATTTCAATCTACAAGAATCTAGGCTTGATTTAAAATTAATTCTCGCTAACTCGATTGTGACATCTAGAAAAAAACAATTCAGGGTTAAATCAGATGAAAGTGGAAGGTGGTTGGTCAAAATGATGTTTCAAGCTTAGTCATATAGGGTCATCTTAAGAATGATGTTTTCTTTTTTTTAATAACAAAGAAAAACAGTAGGGTAATTATCATTTTACTACATATCCTCTGCTGTTAAAATCACAGTTATTTCTCTTTAAAAGATCTTGTGGATGCCACAAGTATATTTTCTTTCCTAAACTACCCTTTTCTTCTCCTCTTCAGAAAAATTCCCTCCCTCTCATTTCAATTTACAAGAATCTTGGCTTGATTTAAAATTAATTATTGATGATTCAATAGTGACATCTGGCAAAAAAAAGTTTTGTGTTGGATACTTAGGTCAGGTGAAAGTGGAAGGAAGATGGTCAAAGAATGATGTTTCAAGCTTAGCAAAATAGGATCATCTTAAGTATGACGTGTTCTTTTTTTTCCATAAAGAAAAAAAGTAGGGTAATTATTATACATCCTATCCACTTATTGGGAAACAGTCTACCTTTATCTTTTGATGATACCCCTTGCCATCAAGTTTATAGTTAAAATTTCTTTAAAAGAGCACATGCAAGTCATACGTATATTTTATTTCCTAAACTACCCTATTCTTCTTCCTCTAAACAAATTTTCTCTCATTCCAATCTATAATAATCTAGAATTGGGTTTTCTAGTGGTCACCATGTCAGAGAGAATAAGTATGAAAAGATGACTAAGTACTTGGACTGATTTAGTAGCTGTTCACTTAGGCTTGATGTGAAGAGGGCTTTACCAACCTTCGAGGAAGAAAAGGGTCATTCAGGGGTATTTTAAAAAAAGAAACATGCATGTGCTGTTTTAAACTCAACTTAACTATAAAAAGTGAGGGCAGAGGGTTATGAATCAAAAAATGTTAGATAATCCAATCTATTCAACAACCTATCAACTATAATTATCTTCATAACTAATTTGTTATGAACTATCCAATTAAATGTTGTTAGGTCATAACCTCTGTATTATGTATCCAGACAAGTCACACACCTGTACTACAGTTTATTACGTTGATATAGAAGCAATTTTATAGATTTCTGGTCATACGGATGCACAGATCAACAAGTCCTCATTGCTATGTGACTGCAAAGTTAAATATTCTTAGCACTTCTTGATAAGTTGTTACTTGTTACGTGTCAACTTTTGACAATGTTGCTGCATTACTATAAAGTTGTTTCTATGTGGTAACTACAGTTAGGTACACAAATATGAAACTAATCTATAAGACTACAACTATTTAGATAAATGTGATGAAATGCTGAAAACGAGAGATACAACAAATTAAATCTATGAAGGTGTATGTGGAACTAATGATAGTTGAGATCCAAGGAACCTTTTGTCATTACATGTAGAGCCAAAATCAATTTAACTGCTATCTAGAACCTATAGAGCTTTAAACTTTGTTTTTCTGATTGCAAACTTCTGGACCTAAGTAACTTAGATATATTCTGTTGGCTATCATTAGAGTGAAAATAATGAATAGATAAGAACGGAGGCTAGCATTCAGTTCGTGATGATAGAAAGCATTGTAAATTTCAGTCCACAGTGTTGTTCACTGATAGAATAAGTTAAGAGGCGAATTAATAACAAGGATAAGATTATTAACAATGTTTGGTGGAAAAAACATGATAACTGCATAAATGTTGGCATAAACAGATGATGAATGCAATAATTAACGTCTAGTTTAGATAGTGATGTCGTGACAATAGGGAAAGTCGACATGTTACAATAGGCATATATTGATGGCATTGAAGATTGAGTGTATTCATCTTGTTATTAGTCAATTGTCAGTAGTTGCCACTAGATGGTAGCTGCTACCGCAACAAATAGAATATGGAGAAATTTCCTCATTACGTCCATGCAAGAATGGTAATTGAAAACAATGTTGTTTCCAGCTCCAAGCATTGTCTTCATATGAATTATCAACATCTTTTGTGAAATGTGAAGAATTATACAAGAAAGACTCGAGTCCAGCTTTGCAATGAAATCAATCAAGAGGGAATGCTTCCCCTGACAGTTCTCAAACTAAATGGAACTAAGCAAATGTCATGAGATTATAAATACAACTCACTATAACGGTAAACATAACTATATAATTAAGGAATGTCATGATGAAGAGTGATCAGGAAAAATCCAGAAAGAGAAAGGCATGTAGAAATAGAACCAAGACGACACTTTTCGGTGGCATCTAAGTTGTCCCCTCCATTTAATGCAACTCTTAAAAATGATCTTACTTCAGGCACCTACTTAATTTAAAATCCTTTACATACTGCAACTACATTTGCATGTGGTCGGAAAATTTTTCGTCAATTCTAGTTATTCAACTACTACTCATAAATGCATTTGTTAAAAAAAACGCCTCCAGTTGCAGCACACAACATAATTTCGAATTTGGCCGTAAATCCAAGTCAGAACCTTTTTAGCGCAACCAATAATCAATATAAGTATGAAAAAACTGATACCCAAAACAAACAACTAAATCCACAATTGCAGCTGCGAATTGCAAAATTTCGGAACTGAACCAAGCTATTGTATCTAAAATTACAAGCAATCACATTACGGGCTGGGATACATCAAAGTTTTCAAATGTCACTAATTCTTTAAGAATCAGATCAAAAGATAACAGCTGATTAATAAAAACATAATCTTTCTCATTATTAATGATGTACAAGAGCAAAGACTTACCTTGCCGGCCAAGCCCTCAAGAATATCGATTTTCTTCTCAATCAGTTGCCCTCGTGACTTCACATTATCTCCTTCAGGAAAAAAAATAACAAATTAAATCAAACAAAACAAGAAAAAATTAGAAAAAATAATTGGGAAAAAAGGGGCAACTTTTGAGTAAACAATTACCTTTCTGCAGGTCAAAGATAGGGAAGAATTCGTCCTCCCTCTTCAATATCTCCGCATTCGCCATGATTTTTTTCTCCCGTTTTTCCCCAAAACTACGATCGGTTATTTTCAGTTTTGTTTTGTTTCGATTTGAGAGATGGGAAATTTTTAGAGACCTGATGAGAGGACGGATCTAATCGATCGATGCTGCTCAAATATTCTCCGGAAGAGAGAGAATATTCGATCGGATCGGGTTCGCTCGGTTGGCTTCGGGTCCTGGCTCCGAACTAACGAGGGTTATTCGGGTTCGGATCCTCTTTTCTCTTCTCCTTACACCCTCTACATTTTTTTCATTCATCTTACTTGTTTTTCTCCTCGCTCTAGTTTAGTAGTTTCGATGTTTTTTTAATATTTGTGTTAAGTTTCTCCATAATCAAAAATATAATGATTTTTTAGTTGAATAACTTATTTGCTACAACTTTTGTGATTTTGGGACTTACTTAAAGTATACATACTTTGGGAAGCTGATTTAAAACTATGTTAGATTTGGGGACCAATATTAGAAAAACTATTCTAATTTTGAATAATTGTCAGTTAATTATGTTGGTATCTATTTGTATACATCTACCTTATCTAATCTATCTAATATGATACTATTATAAAAGTAAGTTGTCATATTAAAAACGTTTCTACTCAAAATGCCCTCCAACATATCCATTCATATATACATACTCAATTTTTTATAATCTCCTCATTGCTTGCACATCCATATGTACATACATGAAGATGTATATGCTCAATTTTTCATAACCTCCCAGTTGATTGTCATCAATATTCAATTCACCACCCACTCATAACACTCTTCCACTAACTCATGGTACACTAGATGTAACGTTGTTTGCACTAATTATAAAAAAACATTATAACTATTCCTCTCCTGCCAAATCACTATAATAACAACAAAATTTTATTGAATTTCTCTAATCAACATTTCAATTCATAATTAAAATTTAGATTGAGAAGAAAAGAGCCAAATCTAGCTCTCTTTGCTGCTTACGACTTTAACATTCTCGAGCTCACTTTCTCTACAATCTTTATAATTTTCACTTTTTTTTCTTGATGAACATTGCTACAAGCTGATATTTAAGATGTTCAATTATTTTTTGCCCTTTTTCGGAGAGTCGAGGTTAGAGGACGAGATATGGTGCTATCCAAAAATTTAGTTATGACCCCACGTCGAGCCTTCTTCCTTGTAGTATTTTATCTATCAATCCTCTCTATTGTCAATCTAAATTATAAATTTTGCATTTTTGACATTTTTTAAATTAATGGAACAATGGGTATTAATAAGTATTTAACGATACAATTAAGACAATATAAATGTTATCACTAACAAAGATGGTAACAACTACCCATAGGTAATGCAAAAAAATAATATAACAAAATAGGTTTATGAAAACCATCAGAAGAATAAGAAGGGTGCAAATAACTGAATGGATTTCATTCAACCAATGACGCCAAACAGACGACAATCAGATGCTTTGATCACTAACAGAGCTAGGGGTCGGGTGGCTATGGCCCCCCTTGGCTTTTTACATAATAGGCTTGTGTATTAGTTTTTTTCTTCCCTCGAATCTTTCATATTTTAAATGTCCCAAAGCTTTTATATTTGAATGTAATCCCCAAACCTTGCATATTTGGATTAATTTCTCAAATCTTCATATTTTGTTATTAGTTCCTCAAATCTTAAAGTTATTTGCTATCGGTTCCTCAATTTAGATGGACTAATTTTAAATCACTTAAAAGATTTAGGGGACTAGTTTGGGGGAGGGACCTATATATATACATACATTATCCTTTCTATTTTTCTTTTTTCTTTTTCTTTTCTCTTTTTCTCCTAGAATTTCAAGTATAATAGGTAAATTTGGTCCCAATTTCCATGTACTTTTGAATGTAATAGCATAAATTTGAATTTGAGTTTTGTTGATGTTTGGAGACTCAGTTGATGTCCGGAGACTCAGCAACAGGGTTAGAGGATAATCCCGAATCAACGATGGGGTTTAGGGTCGATATGGACGATATAGATGTCCCATCATCTCCTTTAGACGGTTGATCCTCTATTAGGAGAAGAGAGCTGCAAAATAAGTATGTTAGAGAACCAGAGTTGGGTTCTTCGGTAATCTATCCGACGATCAAGCCAGTATAGAGCTTGAGTGGGGGAATCAATGAACTGAATAAGTTAAGCATGCGGAGATTAAGTTAGTTAGCCAGAAATGGCTTACCAATGGCCCCAAGGGGGCTCCAAACCCTCTCCCCTTTGGTCATTAGGCAATGAGCCTATATATACCTGAAATACCCTAGAGGGGGGTGAATAGGGTTTATGCTAATCTAATCTAATACTAATGCCAATTAAAACTAATTAACAAATATATCCTAGCAAGATTGATATTCAATGAACTAAAGAAAGGATATATACGCAAGGGGCTAACAATAAGAAACAATAGTGGACAAAAAGGCAAACTCAGACAAGAAATATAATCATGGAGTTCGGTCCTTCCGACCTATGTCTCTACTTCCCACTCCCGGGGAGAATCCACTAACACAACGGGTTTTTGACGTTCACCCAAAACGTTCACAATCGGTTTTTAATGCTTACCGACAAACGTTTACAACACACACAATGTAAACACACTCTACACCCTCTAAGTGTTGGCCTAGCCTGTGTCCTCTTCCTCAAGTGCTCAGATTTACAACCTCTCTCTAGGCTTTACAACCGAGCCACTCCTCTTGGAATTGACTCCGTCTCTCACCAACCACTCCTCTCGGTGCACAAGTGTAATACAATGTGTAACTCACAATAAGGCTCAAATACAAATGATTTGTTCTCTATAGTGGATGAGAACACGATGTAGCTCACTCTCACAATATCACAATCATATAACCCAATATATAATATATGAAATACTAAAAGCTCAAATAAGGATGTGTGTGATAAAATGAGTTCAAATAAAATCTAACTCAAATAATAAACTAGAAATGATATAAATATGAAAATCAAGAATAATATGCTAGATAAATGAGTTAGGAAAACTTCTATATAAACACAAAGAGTAGGATGAAAAAGATTGGGGATGAATTCCTCAAACGATGATGTAAGCTCCCTCTTTGTAAACAAAAAACCAAACTTGAAAATAAACTTAAAACGATCTCTTAAACCCTTTAAAACACTTGTTAAAACCCTTCTTAATTACCCTCAAAAGTTAGAGAGTATGGGGGTATATATAGGATCATAAAACAAGTCCCAAAACCAAGAGAAAACCAAAGAGAAAGATAAAAAAATAAAAACCTAAAAATCTGGAAAAACTAGCCGCTAGAGGCCGTCGGTCGACTGATGAACAATATCAGTTGACTGATGAGCTGACCGATATAGGCAGCTTATAGCTCATCGGTCGACTGAAGATTTTATCAGTCGACTGATAATTTATCAGTCGCAAAAACAAAAACTTTTTGGTAATTTCAGGTGAGTTCATCAGTCGACTGATAAAATCCATCAGTCGACTGATAACAAGTTATCAACCTGAAATGAACATTAAATCTGATTTTCAAACCTCTTTTAAAAATAGTAAATAAATTCCAAAAATATGAAACTTTGTGAAATGCTTGTAAACATAAAAATAAACATATTCCAAAAATAAATTTTAGAATTGCACTTCCCAATTGTGAAATCTCTTCATTTTGCAAAAAGGTCCAAAGCATGAAAACTAAACAAGACATGTTTTTTGACAAAATGACTTAAACAAACTTTTGAAAATTTGTAAAGTGATTCTATAGACTTGATAAAAGATATAAACTATAGTTGTTAAGTCTATAAACCAAAAACACAATATTTTTCAAAATACAATAGAATATGAAACATATGAATATGTATATGAATGTATATTTGTTTCATATCTATATAACTAAACTAAAATAACTTATTCACATGAAAACAAACATATATGTATATAAACATAAATTTGTTTGTTTGTAAAGACTTTGTTTGTGGATAAAACCCAAAACGGATAAACTCATAAAGTGTGTGTGTGTGTGTGTGTGTGTGTGTGTGTGTGTGTGTATGTGATATTGAGCTTTAAAGTATCTACACACAAGTATAAAACCTAAACTAATTACCCAAGCTATCTTGATCTACGATGAAGCTCAACTTGGAAAACTACGCGGATGAAGCTTGAACTTGGATATTTGACTTGAAGTGTATTGCTTCACTCCACTATACCTTCCATCCTCCAATGGATATGATCGTGAATGCTCGATTCCATCCAACCTCCAACCCTTTGTTTGTCTAAAATAAATAAGAAAACACAAACACTAGACAAACAATATTAGTTATAAATTGTTTGTTAAAACATCATCAAAACAAAAAGGCCAACAATCTTCTCCTTTTTGACGATGACAAACAATTTAACAATATAATATAAAATCAATAAAAAATACTATATGCTCACATATTTCTCCCCCTTTGGCAACATTAAAAAAATGGGGAAAACAAAAGAATAAGAGAGCGAAGCTCTCCCTATCAATAAGCACAAGTGAGTATATAAAAAAATATAGAAGGATATGGGGAAGGCTCCCCCTATCAAAAAACCATATAAAATATATGCAATAAAAATCAAGACAAATATATGTGAGCAAGCATAGATGAAAACATGCTAGCCAAAACTCACATACAAAAAGACAATGAGAACGCATATTGATATGACATTACAAAATAGTGTCTCAAAGCATCGGTTTAAAAACAAAACGGAATAAAATAGCAATTTATGAAATCAATAGAATGAAAATATGAGAATCATGAAAAAAATTTCAAATAAAAACAAATCAAACCAAATGAAATCATAAATCAATCAATTTAAACCATAATAACAAAAAAACAAACCAATATCAATTTTTGTCATATTTGACAAGAAAACAAAAGAGGCAACCATATCAAGCTCTTTGAGCTTGTTACAACCCATATAAACATTTAGCACCCGGTAAACATGATTTTAAAATAAATAACCAATAAATCCGGGGGGTTGATCAACCACAAACCTCTCATCAAAATCAAAGTCAATAAAAAACAAAAGGTATTGACTTTTAAAAAATGGTTTTTAATTTCAAAAATTTTCAAAACAAGAAATGAAAACAAAATTGTTAAAATGTATTTTGAAATCAAATATGTTTTGGTACCCAATTACTCTTAGTACCGAAGAGTTTAGGGACATGACCCCTATCATTTAAGCTCAAAGCCCTAGGGTTATGATCTCTTTTGGGCGGATTTTATACACTAACACGGTCAAAACAATAGTTATGCAAATGATCCTTTCGATTGCAATAGGTATAATAAAAAGGACGAAATGGTTTGTGTTGACCAAGTGGGTGTGCACGTGGAACATTTACAAATAAAGATTGTCTTTTAAATTTATTTTGCAAATGAGAAACATTTTGTAAACAAAAACAAAATTTTGCTATGTGGCCAAATCTACCACAAATATCACATTTAAACTTATGTGGTCTTTTGAAATCATTTGGAAAATGAGAAACTCTTTTCAAATCAAAATAAATTTTGGTCAAATGACCAAAACGATCATAATAATCATATTTGTACACATGAGCATGCTTATGATGAACTTTGGATGCATATGCATGTGTGTGTGATGAAGAAGCCTTATGAAATGCACAAGAAGTATTAGTCTTAGAGGATTTGTGAGTAACATAGCAAAATTTAGCAATATGGCCTTTTCGGCCGCAAATAAAATATTTGTAAATTTTGTTATATATGTGTGCATGATGTATGAGATGTTTAGATGTAGTAGCATGAGACTTAGTACACATATTCACAAGCTTCTTATGATTATCAATGCATGTGTTTAAGGTTAAATCTAAGCAAGATATGCAATCCTTAACAAGATTCAACTCATCATTTTGCATATTAGCATTGACATTAGAAGTAGAGCAAACATACTTATTTATAAATGATTTCAATTCATTTCTAGTGGTTTCTACTTCTAATATGGCATTGTTTTTATCATGAGTTAAGGTAGTCATAGATATGGTTAATTTTTCATTTTCCAAACTTAACATATCATTGTTTTCTTTAAGCATCATATTTTCTTTTATAATGATATTAAATTTGGGCACTAGCTTATCATGATCGGATTTTAGCTCTACACGCTTGCTTTTTAAATCTTTAAAATTATGATGCATTTTTGTGTAGGTATGCATTAATCTTTTATATGCACATGCGAGTTCATTGATAGATAAATCATTATCGAAATCAAACTCGCTTACCACACTAGGGCTATCGCCTAGTGGCCGTGTGCATAATGATCCACTATCACTTGAAGTCAATTCCGCCAAAGTGCGTTGAATCTCCTCCAAGTTATCTTGATGTGCTACTATGAATTTCCATAAAGTATAAGCACTATCAAAAGAATCAAGCTTGTTAGAAAAAGATGAGCCAAAAGCATTGTGTAAGAATTCTAACAAGAGCTTGTTCATGGTAAACATTCTTTGATTATTTTTACTCCACTTGAATTTCTCCGAAGTGGGTACAATATAAGCACAATCAATTATTTTCCACAAATCAAAAGTGTCCAGATCGAATAAAAAGTTTAACATAAGGGAAATTATCTAATCTAGGAGTAATATTAACAGCATAACCTAAGCTAGGTGCACCGTGCATATCCACAATGTATAGTGCAAGCAATATAAAAATTATCAAAACAAGATTAGCAACAATTTGAAAGCTTGGATCTTTAGCACCAAGCTCTGATACCAATTGAAATACCCTAGAGGAGGGGTGAATAGGGTTTATGCTAATCTAATCTAATATTAATACCAATTAAAACTAATTAACAAATATATCCTAGCAAGATCGATATTCAATATACTAAAGCAAGGATATATAAGCAAGGGGCTAACAATAAGAAACAATAGTGGACAAAAAGGCAAACTCAGACAAGCAATATGATCACGGAGTTCGATCCTTCCGACCTACGTCTCCGCTCCCCACTCCCGGGGAGAATCTACTAACACAATGGGTTTTCGACGTTCACCCAAAACGTTCACAGTCGGTTTTTAATGCTTACCAACAAACGTTTATAACACACACAATGTAAACACACTCTACACCCTCTAAGTGTTGGCCTATCCTGTATCCTCTTCCTCAAGTACTTAAATTTATAACCTCTCTCTAGGCTTTACAACTGATGCTAATCCTCTTGGAATCGACTCTGTCTCTCACCAACCACTCCTTTTGATGCACAAGTGTAATACAATGTGTAACTCATAATAAAGCTCAACTATAAATGATTTGTTCTCTATAATGGATGAGAACACAATGTAGCTCATTCTCACAATATCACAATCACATAACCCAATATATAATGTATGAAATACTAAAAGCTCAAATAGGGATGTGTGTGATAAAATGAGTTCAAATAAAATCTAACTTAAATAATAAACTAGCAATGATATAAATATAAAAATCAAGAATAAAATGTTAGATAAATGAGTTAGGAAAACTTTTCTATAAACACAAAGAGTAGGATGAAAAAGATTGAGGATGAATTCCACAAATGATGATGTAAGCTCCCTCTTTGTAAACAAAAAACAAACTTAAAAATAAAACTTAAACGATCTTTTAAACCCTTTAAAACACTTGTTAAAACCCTTCTTAATTAACCTCAAAAGTTAGAGGGTATGAGATATATATAGGATCATAAAACAAGTCCCAAAACCAAGAGAAAACCAAAGAGAAAGACAAAAAAAATAAAAACCTGAAAATCTGGAAAAACTAGCCGTTAGAGGCCGTCGGTCGACTGATGAATAGTATCAGTCGACTGATGAACTGATCGATATAGGCAGCTTACAGCTCATCGATCGACTGAAGATCTCATCAGTCGTAAAAATAGAAACTTTTTGGCAATTTCAGGTGAGTTCATCAGTCGACTGATAAAATCGATCAGTCGACTGATAATAAGTTATCAACCTGAAATGAACAGTAAATCTGATTTTTAAACCTCTTTTAAAAATAGCAAATAAAATTTAAAAATTATAAAACTTTGGGAATACTTGTAAACATAAAAATAAACATGTTCCAAAAAGAAATTTTAGAATTTCACTTCCCAATTGTGAAATCTCTTCATTTTGCAAAAAGGTCCAAAGCATGAAAACTAAACAAGACATGTTTTTTGACAAAATGACTTAAACAAACTTTTGAAAATTTGTAAAGTGATTCTATAGACTTGATAAAAGATATAAACTATAGTTGTTAAGTCTATAAACCAAAAACACAATATTTTTTAAAATACAATAGAATATAAAACATATGAATATGTATATGAAGATATATTTGTTTCATATCTATATAACTAAACTAAAATAACTTATTCACGTGAAAACAAACATATATGTATATAAACATAAATTTGTTTGTTTGTAAAAACTTTGTTTGTGGATAAAACCCAAAACAGATAAACTCATAAAATGTGTGTGTGTGTGTGTGTGTGTGTGTGTGTGTGTGTGTGTGTGTGT
>BQKN01060246.1:27963-72429 GCA_022839385.1 Asparagus kiusianus
TGTGTGTGTGTGTGTGTGTGTGTGTGTGTGTGTGTGTGTGTGTGTGTGTGTGATATTGAGCTTTAAAGTATCTACACACAAGTATAAAACCTAAACTAATTACCCAAGCTATCTTGATTTACGATGAAGCTCAACTTGGAAAACTACGCGGATGAAGCTTGAACTTGGATATTTGACTTGAAGTGTATTGGTTTACTCCACTATACCTTCCATCCTCCAATGGATATGATCATGAATGCTCGATTCCATCCAACCTCTAACTCATTGTTTGTCTAGAATAAATAAGAAAACACAAATACTAGACAAACAATATTAGTTGTAAATTATTTATTAAAACAATTTAAAAAAAAGGCTAATAATACCTGCCTCAGAGGGGTAGATGTATAATTCTGCCCGAGTCCAGGTAGACTGTTGAATCGGTAGATAGCCTACACATGTCGGCTGTAGGTGGGATTAGTCATCATTGAGTTTGATGTGATGGTAACTAAGAGGGCGTGGTGCTGACGAAAGGTGATGAGTTATGGAGACTCATGGCATGAGATGTGATGGTGATGGCCAGCTTTAGATGCCGCGTTTGAGGACTAACCACCTCTCAAACCAGCTCTGTGACAGGATTGACAAATTCTGCCTTTTTTGTCTGCCTTACAAGTTGACGACCCAGCCTTGAGTTATGTGGGCAAGGTCGAGTCAAATGATCAGGTCGAGTAAGAGCTTGTCTCATCTTGGCCTTACCCGGAGAAGGGAGTGCTCATGCTACCCGAGTCGTCTCTAACTGGGGTAAGTTGATCTGATGATTAATGTTAACATAAGACACATGTTGACTCCAATAGGAGGATTAGCACTTAGGTTAATTGTTGACACAACTGGCCCCTTTTTCAGGTCTTTTTATATTGTAATTAATTCGGATTACAATAAAAAAGAATTGTAATAAAACAAAGGAAATTTTATAATTCATGGGGTTCTTTTTTGTGTGCCGGTGGAGCGTCGATCTTGTACTCCATTGACACACTGATTAAAAATGATGAGGCTTTTGTTGATTAATGATGAGTCCAGTGATGTGGAAGATAGCTTAGTCTTCTCTTGGCACTTTTATTCAATTGGGATGTAAATGCGATAATAGAAATCTCTCTATGCGTGTGAATTGATTCTTTATGATCTAATTTGATGATCTTCTATCCTTAAAATGAATGATCTCCTCTCCTTTTATAGGCTAAAAGAGAGAGTTAATGATCCTTAATGTGTAGATTAAGTGGCCATTAAAGTAGTAGATAGTGGGGGCGGTTATCCCTTGAAAATAGCCTTCAAAATGGCTATTTGGCAAACTTCGCAGACTTAATGAAGTTTGATAAAGGCACGAGCGAGCACCACTTAAGTCGTGGGTGAGGGTTGCTACAAACATGGGTGAGTCCTTTTCGGGAATAGATGACTTGGTCCATTTGAGTTGTCATAGGCGAAGTTCGTTGGTTAGGTGAACTTCACCTATGAGTTCAACTTTGACACAGAATTCGACTCATGATTTGGCCAACTGGTAACCCCTTTTGACTTGGTCTGGTGCGTGTTTAGTGAGTCGACTCGCTCTAAACTTGGTCGACTCGAGACAAGATGGACTACTCGGTGAGGTTCACTATAGCTGTTTGGCTACCTTTGATGTAGTCAGTTGCGGGCTTAGCTTTGGGCCTATTTGAAGTGTTTAGTCCATGGGCCTTCACTTCTTGGATTCAAGTTGATCATTAGACTAGATGAAAATACATTTTAACCATCTACAAGACCTCCCCCCCCCCCCTGCCCCCAAGTTTTCAAGATCTTTCATTTTGACTTGTAGCTAGGTTAAAATATTTTGGGTAAATAACAAGAGGTGTACTGTTGAAAGTAGCTTAAATTGTCTTGTTTGGGTTAAAACTTGTCTTCATCCGCCTACTTGTGTATGTTGAACATAGATTTCTTTATCGTAGACTCATACTGAAGGTCTAATGAGGCTTGTGCTTATCTAATTATATTTAGAATGAAGTTCACCTTTTTTTGTTGTTGAGATGATATTAGGAAATCAGCAAAGTTCGACTAATTCTAGGCATGAGCGGAGCTCGTTCAATTTTGGGTTGCTTGGTGAAATTCATCAATTAGAGATATTCGTTGGCTAGAAAGACTCAATTTATTTTGAGCTGTGTTTGGCGAAGCTCTCGACTGGTGATGTTTGTTGGTTGGCGAAGCTTGTTAAGGGGATATACACCATGATCTGTGACTGAGATTTCTTGATTGGAGATTTTACGAGATTCCCTGTGGATTTGACCAAGTTTTAGGCTAAGATTTAGCCTCTTTGTCCGGTCCAATCAAATCTCAAAAGATGTGATTTTTCTTAAAAGTTAGGATTTGAAAAAGGCTATAAATAGTAGTCATCCCCTTCCGTTCTCACTGCCTTCATCTCTATCTTCTTCTTCTTCTTCTTCTTCATGTCTAAGTCTCCATCGCCTAGATCGGAGATGCTCTTCAACAGAGGAACTAAAATAAAAAGGCTTCAATAGGAGCTCGCCCAAATAACGGGTAATCAAGTAGATGAGCCCCGTGTACTTCGCCATCTGGTAGAGTTGCTGTTAGCTGAGAAGGAGATGCTCGAGTAGATCATCGAGAACCAATCAATGAAGTGGGGCTAGCTGAATCGCGATAGAGACACGTGGAGCTTCGAGTGCTTAGCTCTTTGTAAGATTGTTCGGCAACTGAAATGGCAATTGAAGAAAAATCATTGGATCTCTATGAGCAAGGACTCCAACAGTAACTAGGTGTCATGAACGTGAAGTTAGATCGTAATTAGACGTTGTGTGGCTGACTCAGGCTTGACGTTAAATTTTGATGGTGAGAAGTACAACTTCTTGCTACTGATATGCCTCAGCTCGCAGCAATGAGGACACTTCTTATCTAACAACTTCTATTATTTTCCTAGCGTGGGGCCTAGGAAGGATAAAACAGGAGCTGTTTTTTCTGCTGTGGAACAATTCTTACTTTCCTAATCTTGTGAGATCGGAGGCGTACGGGCTATTGCTTCGTGTAGCTCGTATGTGATCTCTAATTTTCACAGTATCCATATCTTAGAAATATAGGGCAGTTGCAAAATATCAACAAGTACACATCATCCTTGTAATTTGATAGTCTAAGTGTTGCCTTCATGTAGTAGAGTCTTCAATCAATAAAAATAAACTTTTCTATCTGTTGAAATTGCCTATCTTTTGTGTACTTGATATGTGTGAACTTTACTCTAGTAGCGAACTTGAACTTTTCTTGACTTGAACTCTACATAGAGTTATCATGTTGGAAGTGAGGTACGGACTTCCCTGTGTTGGCGAGGGTTGATTTGAAATTTACCAGATAAAGTCTCAAACAAATTGAGTTGGTGTCTTCTCAATTTGGAGACTCAGCAAAATTTGCCAAGTCATTTTTTGGTGAGGTTCTCTATATAAGGTCTCAAACAAATTGAGTTTGTGAATTTTCTTAATTTAGAGACTTAGTGAAATTCGCTATTGTGCTCTAGCAAAGCTCACCTTAATACCCTGTTGAATGGGGTTTGCTTACTTGAGAAATAATTGTCTGGGTGAGGCTCAATAAGTCGGTTTAGGTGAGGCTCGGTGAGTCAGTTAGGCGAGGCTCAGCCTAAGAATTCAAGTCTTCGATCTGTGTGCCTAAAATTACTACGAAGTTTATTTGGAACGAGATTCTTGGCGAACTTCAAGGATAGAATCTGTGGTGATGTCTGGGGCAAATTTTTTAGCGAAGTTCGAGAGCGAGATCTTCGACAAAGTTCAATGTAAACTCTTCGGCAAAGTTTGATAGCGAAATCTTTCGATGAAGTTCAAGAGCGAGATCTTCGGTGAAGTTTGGGGTGGAGGATCTTCAACGAAGTTTGAAGTTAGTATATAAATAAGATTGTTTGCGTCCTTCTTCTTGACTTTTATTTTCAAATTCTCCAAGTTCTTCAAAACCCTAGCTTTCTCAGAATCCCCTATTTTCATCATTAGCAGCTCCGCGCCGTGCTATCTCTAGAGGAAGGGGTTATACTTGAGGAGCTCGTCAGCTAAGAGCTGAGGAGACACCGGCGTAGTTGGAGATGTTGTGAGTAAGCTTCGAACCTATCAATGGCGATCTTCAGATCATCGTTAACTCAGCCCATCAGGCTTTAAACAATGCCTCAAAGCATTAAAATACTTTATCTGCTATCAAAAGTAAGATCTTTATGACCACTCGTAGTCTTTCTAATGAGCTTCTATTGTTTGTGACAAATTCTTATTAGCAGCCATTAATAGGGCTTGATGTGGCGAGCTTCGTTTCTCAAGCAGAGCTTGTTATTGTTAGCCTTTTAGACTTCTACAGCGGACTTCATTTCCTTAGAGATTATTATTCTGGTTTGAGCGACCCTCGCTTGGGCGAAGTTCGCTAGTGCAATCTAGATGACCTCCGCTTGAGCGAGGTTGGCTTGCTTAGTTAGGTGAAGTTTGCCAGTTTGATCCATGTGACTGAAGTTCGCTATATTCATCGTGAACCTCGCTTTATCCTATCAACACTTAACTAATAGAGATGACCTTCACTTATGAGCAGGGTTCGCCTATGGTGATTTTCGCCTCTTATGTGTGAAGACTTGATTTTATTCGATCTCTGTCTTCTAACCCATTTGTTGCTTGTTGTTGTGTGCAGTTGCTTATTCGAGGATCCTGTTAATCGTCCACAACAACTACAGTCATAATGGAACTAATGATCCTAACATGGCATACCCCTTTGACAAGAATGCCCCTCTATTCTTTGAAGGAAGTAGCCAAGAGAGGGTTGCAACCATCCGTTCAGGTGATTATCGAACCTTACGGGAAATAGTCACTGATGCAAAGTTCTCTGTTCCTAATGAAGATGCATCGATGAAGCCGCATTTTCTTTTTAGAGATAGCGCTAATGGTAGCAACTCTCTTTTCTATTGGGGAGGGGAGCACTAGCATTATGCTCAAGGAGATCGTTGTTTTTGCTTACTGGCGATAGATTTCCAAGTCTCCTTTATGTTCTTGCAGCGCCTAGCTGTGCCTCGCTTTATGCACTATAATCTCACTAATAGAGAAGATAACGTTAAAGTGGGGCCCTTGAAGCATGACAGTGGTTTTCATCAAGATGGGCTTTATGGAGTCAGCATCATGGGCTTGCGTCCGGGTTTTATGAATGAGGACATTCCTGTTAATGAAGTGGTTGTCGTCCCAAACACCTTCGGGAACGAGCTTGCCAAGACTGAAGCACAATATCCTTATGGGGACACCAGATTTCTAGCTGGTTGTATTAAGTGGATAGATACCCAAAGGTGGACCCATTTGGTGGACTTTGCTCTTGTCACCTTCGTGGATAAGTTACAAGGAATCAGACTCAATGCTGTGGTACGAGCTTCAAAATATGGTGCCGAGATTTGTGCACCCATATTGTATGGTATTCTGGAGTAGTACAATGCTAATAGCAATACCTTCTTTAATCTGGTGGGCGAGATCGAGATTGCTTTGCACGAGATGTTTGAAGTGTCTTGTTTGCCAATGGGGGATTGCCTGTATGAGGATTTCTTTCCTACTAACGAGGAGTTGAAAACTTATTCAACTGTTGCTCATGTTGTGGAGGTGTTCCGAGAATTATTTGCCATTTCCTTATCTGACAGAGGACCATTGTAAGCATCAGACATGATTCCACCGTTGCTCGCAATCCTTGGGCCGATTACCTATTTCCAAGTGTAAGCAAAAAGGGGAATGTGGATTCGATCCATCCAGTTGCAAACACTGAGATTGAGACTCACATTTTAATGACGGCAAGTACTTCACACTGCTGAGTCAGATGAGTGTGGGTTCCATGCAAACGACTAATTTTAAAGTTTCCATCATCAGGTGAAGGAACCAATATGTGAATTGGCGTTACTTACGTGATTATTTTCAATTTGACTGAAGGGTTGAGTTGTGCCTTCTCAGCCAAAATATCGCACCTCCATCATGGCATTGTTGTCTGCTTTCTTGCTCGCTTTTGGGTATAACCTAGCTCTTCTACCAGTAATGGTTAGTTATATGCATCACAGATTAAGAGAACTGGCTACTAAGTATCTGAAGTGGGGGGGATCATTGTCCGAGAAATGAGGTTCCTAACCCTAGAGTGGAACTACCATACACATATCTGGTGATTTGGTTTACCCTACATTATTCTCCATGATGTCGGCTGCTACTCCTAGTGGAATGAAGGTATCATTACTTCAGAGATATGAGCATTCAAAGTGGATGATCAAATACCCTCCATGGGTATGGAGACTCTTTCAGAATAAAGATCATTATCATCGTTATTGCTGCTTCCCCTCAATTGATGGTATAAAATCAAGGAAAAATTTGAGGACCATTTGAGCAGTGAGGGCTTTACCTATTTGCCTAGCACGTGTTTCAATTAGTTAGTAAATATCTGACTAGATCACCTCGTCGTTAGGCTCAATAGGACAGAGTGTTATATCGAGCCCTACCTGCCTTGTCAATTCGCTCGTCAATTTGGTTAGGACCAGCTAGATTCTCACTTCCCCACCACATACCCAATTGTTACATGACACTAGGGTTCTGTAAATGGTATAACAAGGTGAGCACCCCACATTCCGACTTCCAACTAAATAGGACTAACTTGTATTAGATCACTCGCAAGTATAAGGTTTTTTTGGCAGAAGATGTGCCAAATGATGAAGATTGGGAATTACCAGGTGGACACTCCACGCCTCAAAGGCAAATTAGCGTTAGTATCCAAGAACCGTCTAAGTTTGCGGGTTCATCAAGAAGCTACTGGAAAAGGATGATGCAATAGAAGAAAGAGCATGTTACATGTTCCTCCTCCCCCGCCGCCTTCAAAAAAGCAACATTTGGCATCTCCAGAGCCTGAGCATGTGCCTAGAGGTTCGTTGAGGATCAGAGAGGAACCTACAATGATTCCAGTGTAAGATTTTGAGGTTAGCTCCTTAAGTGATTTCTGGTCATATATTTGTATCACTTTACTTGAAGTGCCTTCGACTGATGTGCACTTCTCATGTGTAGGTAAGGAGCCCATTTCTCTAGATCAAGATGATGATGAGGAAAAGCTGTACTATGAGCCTGAGGATACTGACACTTATCTTACTGAACCTGCTGATATGGGCTTTGACGGTGATATCAGTGGCTCTTCGTACATGCCAAGTATTTTTCTCCAAGCAGTCTTGTATGACCACTTCATTTTGGTAACTGACGTTTTATCTATTTCTTTAATATATGATGAACCTTATTTTGAAGCCATGGGTAGAGAAGCCCCTGTGTCATTCATACTGGTGGCCATTTTGAGCCCGTAGTCGACTTTGAGGAGCTTTTGGTGTTTTGGAGCATGCATCTGCCGTTGATATGACTATAACTCTTGTACCAGCACCCGATTCATCAGTGCAGTGGAAGCTGATTATTCATGGGTCTTCTGATGAAGACGACGATACTTTAATTTCTCTGGTACCAGCAAGGGTTGGAAGGGTAGCGACACCAAGCCCTAGACCTCCATCTGTAAAGGTTCGAGCATGGATATATCTGCTTCTGATGAACCAGACGTTTCATCCATAGGCATTGAAGTCATACCTATGGATATGTTGATGACCACAACAATGGTTGTGAGGATCACTATCTCATCTACCGTGGTGGCATCTGTGACACTGTCCAATATAGATGCTTTAAGTATGTTGGTCACAGTCAAACCATTCCTTATATCGGGTAATGAACGACTATAAGTCTTACTATCTCTCCGACTACCATAGATGCAATGGTGGTCTCTACAAGAGTTACATCACCTTCATTCAGTTGATATCGATGACATTGCCGAGCTTGAATTTCATTGTCTCTCAACGAAACACCATGAGCTGGGGAGTCTGCCTGCAAAGAAATAGAGCAAATCAAAGTAAAAGTTCAAGGATTAAATGACATCTAGCACCGGTTGAGGGCAATAGAGCAAACCTTTAGAGCGTCATTCAAGAGAAAGAGACGACAATTAATAAGGCCAAAGTGGTCATTGTAGCAGCTTAAGCCAGCGTAGATGTAGCCCAATATCAGAAGGAGGAGTTGGAACTAAAGTCAATCGAGTTGAGTAAAGAATAGGATCTTCGAGCTGTGAAATTGAACACCGAGACAAAAAGATTATTGGTTATTCAAGCCTAGGCTGCTCTAATTGATCCCAAAGTTTTAAGAGAGAAGGCCCAAAAGGATGCCCAAGAAGTTAGGGCTTCCAAGATAGCTGCATGTATTACGTGAATACATATTTTTTATCCATTTTCCCTCTAAAATATTTGTAATAACTTAGCTCTTTTTGGTAATAAAAGAACTTTTGTCTTCTTCGATGTGTGTATGATAGAGGTGTAGTGTTAACGTATCATAACGACATCTTTGCTAGGGAGAGAGTGATATCGAGATCAAACTGGTAGGGGTATAGTGTTAACATAACAAGCTTGATCAAGTTTGCACTGTTCAAATGTGTAAAATTAACATGATAGTAGAGGGTATTTGACAAAGGTGTAATATTAACTTGTCAAATAAAATGATTGATAGAGGTATAATGTTAACCAATCGACTCAAACGAGTCCAAAGGATGACTATTGTTTGGAAGTGTAGTGTTAACTTAATGGTAGAAAGTCGATAAAAGTGTAATGTTAACTAATCAATTTTTTAACAAGAGTGAATTGACAGATGTGTAATGTTAACTAGTCAAACTCAACAAGACATGTCGACAGAGGTGTAATGTTAACCGGTCGATGGAATCGAATTGATAGAGGTGTAATGTTAATCATATCAGGTTCATAAGATTAGTACTGTTCGGAGGTGTAATGTTAACATGACGGTACTAAGAAATTTTTTGACAGAGGTTTAATGTTAACGTGCCAAATCATTTAGAGTGATAACCATTAACAGGTGTAATGTTAACATGACGGCGTAAGAGATTTGGGGTCAAACAGAGATGTAGTGTTAACTTAAAGACTCATTAGGAATTTTGATTTTTGGATTAACATTTATGGTTAGAGGTAAAAACTTAACATGACCTGAATCTCTGTGGGGAGATGAAATTGGCTAAGATTAATGGTAATATTTTTTGAGAAACTTCTCATCGATTGGCACCATGAACTTATTGTCATTTTGGTCAATTAGGCGATATGCTCTATTTAAGTAGTTTGTCTTTACTATAAACGGACCTTCCCATTTGGGTTAAAATTTTCCTTTAGTCTTATGTGTCATGACCATTGGTTGATGAATGGTTATGACCAGATTACCTTCTTTGAAGGATCGTTCTCTGACTCTCTTGTCGAAGGCTTTTGAGATTCGTGACTAGTAGATCTCGATTCTTTGGTTAGCTTGAAGTCTTATTTCATCTAGCACTTCTTGTTCTTGTAGGAACTTTTGATGGTGTTCTTCGATTGTCATCTTCTCAGTGATAGCGATTCTCAATGACAGTATCTAAATTTCTAGCAGGATTACGACTTCATATCCGTAGACTAAGGAAAATGACATGGAGCCAGTCAGAGTATGGACTATCATTTAATAAGCCCATAGACAAGTTCTCCAAGTTTCTCATCCCAATCTCATTTGTTAGAGGAGATGAACTTCTTCAAAAGTTCGATGATAGTTTTATTGAAAGCTTCAGCTAGACCATTAGTAGTTGGATTGTATGGCATAGATGCTACATCTTAGATTCTGAACTTGTTGCAGACCTTAAAGAATGGTCGACTGATGAATTACGGACCGTTATCATGAACAATTAGTCTAGGAGCGGCGAATCGATAAATCACGTGATGTCTCAAAAATTTGATCACTTAAGATGTCTTGACTTCTCTACGGGAAATGACTTTAGCCTATTTAGAGATGTAATCTATAATGGCCAAGCTGAATCGCTGGCCTTTGGCGGATGGCGGACTGATTGCCCCGATGATATTCATGCCCCATGCTTTGAATGGTCGCGAGGCAACAGTCAAATGTAATTCTTTCGGAGGTTAATGTAGAAAATCAGCATGGACTTAACACGCATGTCATCGTTTAGCATATGATACTGTATTTGCTACCATTGTCTACTAGTAGTAACCTAGACAACAAAATCGGTCCTGAAGTTTGGGACTTGGTTGATGAGCTCCACGTGTATCATCATGGGCTTCTCTTAATGCTTCTTGAGCTTCACTTGGTGATAAGCAGCGGAATAACATATCGTCAAAGGAACATTGGTATAACATCTACGTAGCCCTTTTAAAATCATAGAAGAAACATTGGTATAACATCTACATATCAGCAAAATCATAGAAGAAACATGATGCCCTTTTAAAATAGAGATTTATTGCTTCGGATTGTCAGTTAGTATTCCATATAAGATGTAATCAATGATTAGGACACGCTAATCCTTGTCTTCGAAGTGAGTTGGCATGACACACACTTCATTAGCTTTAAGGACTTGCTCTGAAGAGTGTAATTGATGGCTAGTCATCATGATGCAGCTGGTGGACTTAGGTAATAACGTCAACATGGTTGTAAGGGAGACCAAAGCATCAGCATGGGTAACTTTGAGGTGAACTATGTAGCTGATATAGAAGCCTTCAAATGACCGAGCGATCTTCATTGCTGCTTTGTCGTTGTTTGTTAGGAAAATTGTAAGAAGATGATGAAAGATTTGAATTTGTTTTATTCTCTATAACTGCTTAGAAAAAGAATGTTTACAACTCTCTCAATCTCTATCTGATTACAATTTGAATTTCCGAATACAAAAGAGAAAAAGATCGACAGAGATCCTCCCCTTTGTTTAAGTCTGGGTTCTTCACGGTAGCGATGAGATGCCTCCCTCGAATGCTCGTGTCGAGTTTGCTTCTTATTGACGATCCGATCATCTTGTTTTACTAAATGTGGTTGATTCCTCTTGATTAACGTTGAGGAGAACTTGTGTGGCAAGTTTAAAAATAGCTCTTAACGGGTTTAAGAACTCAGAGCGAGTTTAAACTCTGTAACAGAGTTGATTTGAACCAAAAATTCGGTTAATAAGTAAAGATTGATGAAAGCTCCAAGAACAACTCCGAGGATCTAAAGATTGTCGAGATCCTTCTTCTGCCAAGAAACCTTGTGCCGATCTCCAAGAATTCTGATCCAGAAAAGAGAGAGACTTTTGATCTCCAAAATTCTTGATCTTGAACTCAGTTCGGTTTCCCACTATTTATAGCGGATTTAGAGGTGTAACTGCCCCCCTTAAATCTCTCCTTAATAAGAGTTTAATGGGGTATAACTGCCCCCCATAAATCTCTCCATGATAGGATGGTGATCTCCTTAAATTAAGGGGAGAAAACGGTTTCTGGAACCGTTCAACACATGTTTGAACGAGTTAAATGCCGAAACTGGCGTTCTGGGCCCGAACTCTGCATTTTAGACCTAAAATGCAGAGTTGGGCATGTGCTTAAGGCTGAAAACGTAGTGTTCACACAACGTTATGAATCTGAGATGCAGAAATAAACTCTGCGTTTTGGACCTAGGACATAGAGTTGGGCACTACATGAACTCTGTGTTCTGAGTTTGAAACACAGCCATGAATTCTACGTCTGGATTTGAACGCTAGGGATGAACCCTGTGTTTTGAACTTAAAACGCGGGAATGACCTCTGCATTTTCAACTGGAACGCTGGGGATGAACCCTACGTTTTGAACTTGAATGCTGGGGATGAACCCTGCGTTTTGAACTTGAAATGTGGGCACGACCTCTGTGTTTTGAATATGGGATGTAGAGGTGAGCCTCAGGTAGGCTTGGTGAGCTTCAGGCTAAGTCTAATGTTCCAGCGAAATCCAGTCTTGCAGACAGACTTCAGAACATAACTTGCTGCGAAGAACAGGTCATAACTTTCAAACCGTAAGTCAGAATTAGACGAATTATATATAAAAATTGGCTATCTCGACGAGATGGAGCCAACCAAACTAACCTCATAGGATTTGGTTTGCTCCTACTCATTTTGCCAAATTCCTTACGGTTTGAGAGAGATCTACGTTTTGATTTTAAGAGACCGTCAATTTGTAGTCTCTTTTGCTAGAGCGTTGCAAAGATCGTCACGCATTCGTCTTGGCTCCTAGAAAATATGAGAGTTGTCATATTGTCACTCCCGATGTTGATTGTGAATGATGTTGAATAGAGCTTTCATCGGTTGTTGTGAAGGTCGTCAGATTATAACCTTCATCAATCTACGTGAAAATCTTCAAATCCTTCTGGAAGCCGTCAAATTGTAACTTCCATCATTGGTGTTTGATGGGGGATCAGCTATCTGCAGTAGTTTTTAGATAGCCTACAGTCATAGGATATGAGGTCGTCGTGGTGAACCTCATATTCTCCTTTGATTTGATTTACAACTAGTTTCGAATCACCATGGGCTTCAAGATATTTAACACACATGTCTTGAGCGAGTTGTAGACCAATTATAAGGGCATTATACTCAGCCATATTAATGGAACATGGTTCGGTCAATGAGTAGGCCAGGGGAAGGACATATCCATGAGGATCAATCATCACTATCTCCACTCCTGTAATAATTACTCATTTGTGGTTGCGTCTTGACACATCATCAAAGTAAAGTTGCTATATTTGTTGATATGAGGTAGCATTTGATTCAAATACTTCATCCAAAATGTCTTTGTATAGCTTAGAAGACTCGGGGATGAGTGCTCTGCCAGAAAGTTAGCTATTGCTTATCCTTTGATTGCTTTATGTGGCACGGATGTCATATCGTACCGTGAAAGCAACATTGCCCATTTGGCTAGTCTAAAAATTCAATGATCCAGATTTTGTCATGAGTATCTATAAAGAATTGACTCTTGAAATGATGTGGATGGATTGACCGGTGATGTAGTGTCGTATTTTCTAAATTGTGAAAACCACTGCTAAGCATTCCTTCTCCAATAGATTGTAACGGTGTTTGGCACCAATCATAGTCTATAAATTGCTTTCTCATGACCACTATCGCTCTTCTGGGTAAGAAGTGCTCCAAGGGAGTGATCTACTGCCCTAACGTAAATCATGAAAGGTTTGCCTGATGTCAGTGTTGTTAGAACCGACGGCTTCATGAGATAACTCTTGATCTCATTGAAGGTTTCTAAGCAAGCATCATCCCAAATGAATGAGACATTTTTCTTCATCAATCTTTGAAATGGTTGACATATTTCTAATAAGTTGTCGATAAACCTACAAATATAGACACATCATCTTTATAAACCTCTGAGTTCTTTGAGATTTCTTGAAGGTAGCATTTCTCGGATAGCTTTCACTTTTTAGGGTCTGCATGTATTCCATTGGATGTTATGATAAATCCCAAGAATTTACCTTATGATACGCCCAAGAAAGATTTGGTTGGATTCATCTTGAGCTAGTGTTTTCACATAATTTCAAACACCATTTTCAAATCAATGATGTAGTCTTGCTTGTGAACGACTTTTGATTGTGAGGTCGTCAAAATAGCACTCCACATCTTACACAAATTTTCACAAGAGATTGTGTTCATAGCACACTGATAAGTTGCTCCATCATTTTCAGACCCAAGGGCATTACTGTATAATAGAATACTCCTAAGGTGTTTTGAAAGCTGTATGCTTCTGGTCATCTGGATGCATTTTGATTTGGTTATACCGAGAAAACCCATCTATGAATGACATCCTCTCAAACCGGCATGTATTGTCAACACTGACGTCTATGATAGGTAGTGAAAATTCATCCTTCGGGCAAGCAAGATTTAGGTCTTGAAAATTAATACATATCCAAATCTTACCATTCTTTTACACCACTACTATGATGTTGGTCAGTCAATCGAGATGCTGCTCTTCATAGATGAATTTGCATTCTATGAGTCTAAGGATTTTTTTATGATTTTCTCCCTCAGCTCAGGATGGAAGCGTCTTTGTTGTTACTTGAATAGCTTAACGCTAGGGTTAATGTCAAGGCGATGTATAGCAACATTGGGGTCTAAACTCGACATGTCTTCATAGCTCCCGACAAAGACATCAATAAACTCTTGAAGGAGAACTGTTAGTTCTTCCTTTTCAGCGGATGATAGAATTTTGTTGATGAAGATGGGCTTGGGATTAACTTAGTCGCCAATGTTGATTTGGACCACTTTATCTTCGGTCGGTGGTTCACTGACTTCAAAGTGTGACTCCCACTACTTTTTAAGTTGCTTCGCCCATGAGTCATCTTCAGCATCTTCAAACACTTTAGATCAATTAAGATCCATGGTTAGGTTGTATGAGACCATGTTGGCCATGAATTTGCTAAGCAAAACTCCAAATCTGATGTCAGAATCCTAGTTGGACGTGTCTGAAGAACTGCTTAGAAAGTCGTCAGATGCTGGTCCCATCTGCTGCTTGGTTTAGGGTGAAATATAACCAAGTCTTCATTTGGTTTTATTGTAATAATCAAAAACCTCCCCTTCTGGCATAAAATGATTAAAGGAGCTATTAACCCCTGATTAAAATTCAATTCCTGCTTAGCAGTGAGGCTGTATCCTATTTGTACCATAATCTGTTAAGATTGTTGGCCGTGTCGGGAGAATTTTGTTGCCCCTTAAGCTTCTTCGTCTATGTCTTGTAAGTGAGGTCATGTCTTATTTTTTTTGAAGATGATCGGATTCAAGTTGTTCCTGTTGGGTTAGACCATGAAAGTGGCATCCTCTGAGTTGTCTAGTTGCTTGTGAGTGAAGCATGACTCGCATATTGGCATACGCAATGTTGATTCTAAGGCTAGTCTGGCCATTAGAGTTTCAGCTCTTGAGTTTTCAGACTCAGAGTCTATAGAGTAGTTATAAGCAAACTCTTCTTCATTAAAGATCCAGTAGTCTGATCTTCGGTGGATTGGTCGATACAAAGGTTCTCTAGGGTAATTATAAGTGGATCTATCTCCCAGATTAAATCATTGTTGGGATCTAGCTTAACATCTACTTCATTACTGATATTCTCATCATTAGGAAAGACAATCTCGATTGTATAATTTTCATCATATAAGAGGGTCCCAGTGAAGTAATTATCCACCCTCTTGAAAGGATGCTTTTCAGCATCAACTCTCTGTTGGACCATTTGTCCATCAATGTATTTAAAACACTGATAGAGTGTTAAGGGGACGAGCATATTGGAATGGATCCAAGGTCATCCGAGGAGAAGGTTGTAAGGTGTCTCAACGTCGATGACATAGCAAGTCACTTCTGTCTTTAATTTTTTGATCTGACACTTAAGTTAGATCTTTCCTAAAGATCGGCTACTACTGGAGTTGAAGCCGAGTATGGTTGTAGAAGTTTGGAGAGCTTATGAAGGTATTACCCAAAAAGTTCAGGAGTCTCTATGGGATTATGCTCAATGCGGAGCCTGGATTGATGTGAATCCTCTCTACCCTTGATGGTGTGACGCCCCTGTTTTCACACATGGCTGCAGTCCAAGATGAACCCAGAGATGTCAAATCTGTCATGCACCCACACTGCACAACCACATGTTTCACCATCATAATAATATCTCTCTAGTGGAATCAATAACAAGTGTAGGTACAAAACAAATAAAATAAGAGAAATAGATGCAATGGACATGACATAGAAAGAAATATCCAATAAATAGGATCATGTCCCAATCTGAGTAAAATGAAATACAATTGATGTCTGAAATAAAGGTGAAATATCTCAATACATAAGAGTCAACTGAAAATAGTACTAAGACACACAATCTTTACAAAATAAAACAAAAATCTAAATGTCTAAAAGTAAATATTAAACTACGGTGGAGCACCAACTACTACAAATAAATAACGGTGACTATGCTATAAATTTGTTAACCTACGGCTCTCCAGAACTCTGACCCGCTACCTGAAAAGAAGGGAAAACAAAAAGAAAAATAATAACAACGTTAGAGCGTTTTAGCAAAATCATCTCCATCCGCCCCCAGGGAAAAGCCTACTAAATGTGATTGAGGCTCTATCTATTATGCATAATCTACCTATATCATTTACCTATATCTAAATGAGATTAATATTTAGAAACTCACAACACGAGACGTAGTACGTCGAGCAAAATAATCCAAACAAGAAAACTCTCATGTATATACCATATGTCTCAAATTGTGAATTACTAAATATCAATTCCAAACTAATAATAAAAGATAAAGAAAAACAATACAGAAAAGTAAAGTTGCCACAATATCATAAATATCGACCATATAACTCGCGCTACCCTTAGGTAGATAATGTGGATACAAGAACTAAATCTCTTGTAACTCCCAAACGCGAAGTAATTCGGTCACAATATAACTCAGCGATGAATCATATTCATAAATGGCTTCCGCCAAAGACTCAGTCTATCAGATATATCATAATATAATATATCGTAAGACTTTATAACTCATCACATTATTATGCGGAACAGACTACCGAATTAGGCATCCTAAATATGTACACGACTCATTAGTCTCATCGCATCACCGTGCGGGACGGACTACCACATCAGGTATCCTAGAAGTACGGCGATATCTAGCCTTATCGCATCACCGTGCGGCACGGACTACCAAATCAGGTATCCTAAAATCATGACTCAATGGCATGTACTAACAGCATATCTACGCACTATCCCAAGTAGTAATGAGATGTGCTCATCAACGATATCCATACATGCATACATATTATAATTAATTGTTAACTCAAACATGATCGAAACAATACCTATAATAATCCTCTTCGGGATGTTCGTATGCGTGTTACGACTCTACTCGTGTATACTCATGATTGCACGTGTATCATTGTATGGCTTGAACCCCACGTTCACGATTAAAAATGTAAGAACAAATCACTTCAAACAACAATACAGGTGTCGGTCGATTGCCCCTAGGGCATCAGTCGACCGACGGCAACGTGCACAAAGTGCATGCGAGAAAGACTCTATCGGTGCTATTCTTAGGTTTTGTTTTCTGTATCTTTTCTTAACCACATATTTTGTTAACAAACATGTAAAACAAGATTTAAACTTTCAGATTTAGTTAACAATGATGAATCTTAACATGTTACAAACTCTTGAATTAACTAATTAGGGTTTAACATCCTATTTAACCAAAATTCTCGAATAAATACTTATTTCACCAACATGATTAATAAACAAAGATCAATTCTAATTATTCCACAGATATAGATTTTTTTTAAACAATATCACATTGCCTATGTATTATAAACTTAGGGTTTAAACATCTTAATTAACAAAAATTCATTTAAAAGATTAAACTAGGGTGTTTAAACCATATTAAAACATGAATTTACAAATTTATATAATCCTACTGATCATGATAAACTATTCTTATTAAACATAGATTAAAGTTACAGATCTTTTCATTGGTTTTAGATTTAACATCATAAACTAGGTTTTATCACATCCGATTAAACTTTAAGTAGTAGATTAATTAATTAAACATATTAAATCATGAATTACTACATGGAAAAGTTTGGAGGAAGATGATCCTGCCTCAAACACTGTGTTGAAACTCCTAAACACGCATGTGTGCAAGATACTCCTTCACCAAGATCGTGAACCCTGTCTTCCTCTCGACAAACGCCTTAAGAAAACTCCTAAAAACTCACTAGGGTTAGGGTTTGAGAGGGAAGGTGGCTGCTGATATATCACGTAAAAGATCAGGGAAAGAGGTTCAAAAGAAGTATAAATACTCACGAACACAACTGGGCCTGAAGCCAAACAAAACCGACTCTAACACAAACCTGCACTAACTCAGGAAGCCCGTCGGTCGATTGAGCGCTAGGCACCGGTCGACCGATCGGGTGTCATCAGTCGACCAATCTGCCTGGATCGGTCGACCGACCAGAGCGTAACCTGGTTTATAGGTTTTTGTCTCTATGCCTTATTTGTGCATGTTTTGCTCCTGAACTCTCATATACATGCTTATATGTATTTAATCAATCTCAGATCGGTTATCGTCATACTTAATCATCAATAAAAGATATTTATCATGATATAATTCATTTATCATCATTTATTATAATATATCCAAAATTACGAGGTTTTACAAATGGCCCTATATACCCGGTATAGTAAAGGGGTCGATTATGATGATGATCTTTGACAAGCGTATCCTCTAGAGTGAAGGTGATACAAGGCGTATGCTTTTGGCATTGATAGCATTACTCATGTTCTTTATCTTAAGGAGGTTCGATCATGTAGGCAATGAACGCCTCACTATCATTCAAAACTTTTTTAAGTTTCTCTCGTTTCCTTAGACAAATATAAAAGTTTGAATAAGGTGATACGAACTAGAATGTTGGGTAGTTGAGCCATGATGTCATATCTAAATGGGGCCTTAGGATCACTTGGAGGGATCACTTGGAGGACACTGTAAGGCCTTATCGAACCAAGTTTCTTTTTGCTTGACTGGTTTGGATTGTTTGGATGGACCTCGTTGATCATAGTCCCTTAGATAATCTTTACCGAACCTTGTTCCTGCCATGACCATTTCCTCTTCCTCTGAATCGATAAATGAAGCGACATGTAGATATCCTTCTTCAACAACTGCGGAGATGGCATTACAAGGCTTCATCTTACACTTATTCTTGGACCTCTAAAGAGGCCAATCTTCATCTTGGAGGTAGTCGGGATGTACCCACATCATTTCATCTCTTGTTATAGTGAGAGGGACTAGACCTCGGCTTTGTTGGTTCTGGCGGTCATAGTTGACCCCTTCCATTCTTGTAGTAGGAATAGGGAGAACACCATTTTGAACTTAGATTTATAGCATGGAGCCGAATTAAAGGGTCACCATGTTGGTAGTGATTTTTTTTTTGCTTCGGCTTGAGTTTGAGGATCCCTGATTCAACAAAGGTTTGGATCTTATCCTTGATGATATAGCAATTCTTCATTAGGTGTCCTAACATCCAGCGATAAAGGTAGTAATGAGGGTCATCAGTCTTCCCAACTTCTTCAGGACGTTAGGCTTCAGGAAGCTTTAACTGATTCCTCTTGTTGAGCACATGGAAGATGGTAACTGTATGTTCATCTTTAAATGAATAGTTGTGCTAAAAGTTCTTTCTTGATTCTCTTTGCTAGTTTTTATTAGGATTCTGGATCCTAACCGCAAAAGTCTCTTTGGCTTTCGGTTGTAAAGTTTGCCCTTGTTTGCATTTGTTACCCTTGAAGTTGGTGCGAGGCTCGAACTTGTTGAAATGCTTTGATAATTTTTCTGCTATCTCAACTTGTTCTATCGAGTCCTTCCATATGTGAGCAGTAACGACACCCATGTGAGGTTTAATCCATGCTAGAAAATTATGTCTATAAGTCTGAAGTAACATCGGCAAAGGCATATCTCAACATCATAATGTCAGATTACGGTATCTTTCAATGTATTCTCTGACAGTCTCGTTTCCATTTTATTTCTAAGAAAGGAGATTGGACATGGTAACATCAAATTGTTCCCTCGTGCAATTATGAGAGGAATTTTGATTCTAAATCTGTCCATGATCTTATTAAACTTTCAGGTAGATTTTGGAACTAATCAAAGGCTACACCCCTAAAGGGTGCCGATGAAAAGACGTGCATTTATGGCATCATTATCTACTACATTCCCAGTTTATCTGTGAAAGTAGTATATATGTTGGTTTAGAGATCCTTTACCATCAAACATATGTAACGTTGGCGGTTTGAATTTCAGTGGGTAGGGAATCATGTCCCACTCGACAGAATGAGGTCGGATGATTCCAACCTTCTTTAGCTTAGTTCATTGACAAAGAATGTTGAGCTACTTTTGGATATCCTCCAGAACCTTTGCTTCCTTGCTTGGCTTTGAAGGAATTGTTGCTTTTGATATTGCATGTTCAAAATTTGCATCGTCTAGGTGCTCTTCTTCTGGGGAATTTTTTCCTATCAATCTCTTCCCTTTTGAAGAACTTGGTTGAGGTTGAGATGCCAACAAGAGTTGCTTAACTATCTCTTCCATAAGTTCGATCTGCTCATCTAAATCCTTCTTTTGAGCTGCCATTTAAGCAAGAATATCTTCTCGGTCTGTCATATCTGCCTTCCATATTTGTTCTTAACTTAAACTAGGGATTACCTTTGATGCTATGGCAGAGTTGGCATCACTAGAAGTGGGTTGGTTCACCTAAGATGAAGTTTGTGATGTCTGCACCTGGAGGGAAGAGTAGTCAAAAGGGATCACCCTCTTCTTCTTAATCTGATATGTTGCGATAGACACTATTGACTTCTGGAAATATGGATCCAATGCTAGGAGAATACACTGGATCAGGTTAGCTATCTGTTTTATCTTCTTCATCTCTAGACTTCATGCTTGTCGTATTGATAGCGAATACTTCTCTTTGGGCGCGTCATCATCGTTTAGTTCAAACCCTTGAAGGCTCAGGACCCTAACTAAGACAGTTGAATACTGATTCCTTTCCAAGAATGGTATTGCATTAGTAATTCTTTTGAACTGCAAAGACCACTTCTCTGAGGGTCGGATAATGTTGACATTGGTGAACTCTCTTCGGATATAGGAATTCTCTTAGATTAGTATTAATTCCAAGCTAAGAGCCAACTTCTCTACTTTCGGCCTTAGAACGCGAATGTCATTTTTGGCAACATTGGCCAGGCCTTTGTGCAAGATGATCATCATTAATAATGCCATTCTCTTATAGGGATTTAGATGAGGAATTACTCTCATTCTTAGCCTCTATCGAGGAAGCATAGCAAGTATTACAAGATGCTTTAAAATGAACTCCTAAAGGAGTTGTGGACTAATGTCCGAGATCAACAAATAAAATTAGATCTTGACCTTCACTCAAGGCGAGGGTCAAGATTTCTTCATTCTTAGCGAAGTCCATTTGGCTTCTAGCCAAGCTAAAACTGTTTTCGGTGAAGGTCACCTTTACATATGCGTGGTCAATCTAGCTCTGGTAGTTGCACTATGACGAATCCTATAACAACTACGAACAATCACTATGGATGAAGTTCTGGTCATGGAAATAAATTCCTCAAACTTTGCTTGGTCAAATTCAATGACCAATGATTTAGCAAAAGACCCGAGGGTCTTAGTGTCAATATGCGAGATAATTTTTTTATCAGAGGAGAAAGAAGTCCCTAGCAGAGTTGTCATCCTACTTCAGGTCTTTTTGTACTGTAATTAACTCAGATTAAAATAAAAAGAATTACAATAAAACAAAGAAAAAATTTATATTTCCTAGGGTTCTTTTCTATGTACCTGTGGAGCATCGATCTTGTACTCCATTGATGCACTGATTAAGATAACTGGCCTTTTTACCAATTAATGATGAGTCCAGTGACCTAGAAAATAGCTTAGTCTTCTCTTAGCACGTTTACTCAATTGGATTGTAAGTGCGATAATAGAAATTCCTCTAGCATCTGAATTGATCTCTTTATGATCTAATCTGATGATCTTCCATCCTCAGAATGAATGATTTCCCCTTCTTTTATAGGCTAAATAGAGAGTTAATGACTCTTAATTGTAGATTAAGTAACCATTAAAGTAGGAAGTAGTTGGTTGGGGGGGGGGGGGGGTTATCCCATGCAAATAGCCTACAAAACGACTATTTGGTGAACTTCGCAGATTTAATAAAGTTCACTGAAGGCACGGGTGAACGTCGCTGAAGTCATAGGCGAGGGTCAATGTGGACGTGGGCGAGTCCTTTTGGGGAATAGATGATTTAGTCCACTTGAGTTGTCATGGAAGTTTGTTGGTTGGGCAAACTTTGCCTATGAGTTCAAAATTGACACGAAATTCAACTCATGATTTGGTCAAATGGGACCCCTTTTGACTCGGTCTGAGGCGTGTTTAGCGAGTCGACTTGCTCTAAACTTTGGTCGAGTCAAGTCAAGATGGGCTAGTTAGTGATGTTCTCTACAGCTGTTAGGCGACCTTTGCTGTAGTTTATTCGGGCTTAGCTTTGGGCCCATTTGAAGAGTTTAGCCCATGAGCGTTCACTTCTTAGTACCAAGTTGATCATTAGACTAGGTAAAAATATGTTTTAACCACCTACACCCCTTCCACTCAAACTTGAGGTAACCAAGTTCAAGTGAAATAGAACTGTCATTAGCCGGGTACCGAGGTACATTTATGAGGAGTTGCTGAAGAGACTTTTCTGATGTAATGTTGCTGATGTCAAAGAGGATCTCGAGCAGCCACTACCTCGATCCTCGAGCAAGGATTGTGGGCTAATAAAGGCGAGGCTTGCTTCAATTCTGGAGCAAACACCTCTTATTCTAGGAACAATCCTGGCTATTGGTTAAGAATTGAGTCGGCTATTGTGATCTTGCCACTTGTCGGCCCCTTTGGCCGTTCTGCGATGGGGGAGTTTGTTGCTCACAAAAAGTTTTAACTTTCTTCTACTATGAAAGAACTTTTATTTCCCCTCATTCTCATCTTCAGTGAACTTTTAATCTGATGGCGTTTACATTTTCTATTACTAGAAATGAGATTCAGATCAATCAGCTTCGAGGATTTCACTCGAATGTCTCGTCGTCGCAATTGGAGGCTCTGTATAGCAAGTATGACATTCCTAGGGCATTTTCCCTAATGTAGGCGTCAAAAAATGCTAATAGATATCCAAACACAGAAAATCACTCAAAACTAGGAAAATCACCCAAAACTCAGTCTTTGCTGTCTCGCCAGCGAGACAGTCTTTTGCTGTCTCGCCGGTCGAGACAGTCTTTTGCTGTCTCGCCGGTCGAGACAGTATTTGCTGTCTCGCCAGCGAGACAGTATTTGCTGTCTCGCCAGCGAGATAGTAAATTTGCTGATTACAACGTTGAAATGGTCCAATAAACACCTCAATAACTGCCCTACACGTGTCCATTAACTGCCAAGGGACGTGGGAAACAACGTGAGCGAAAATCACGTGAATAACTGCCAAAATAACGGAGTTTGAAACGTGGGGAGGCAGTTACAGCGAAAACTGCCCAGAATATTCGTTTTGCGCGACAGTATTTTACTGTCTCGCTGGGCGAGATAGTAAATTTACTGTCTCGCTGGGCGAGACAGCAAACACTGTCTCGACCAGCGAGACAGTAAAAGACTGTCACGCCGTACTAATTTCTTGCTGAGTTGTGTTTTTTGCAGTTACAGACCCCTGAGGCTATAAATACACCCCTAGGGTCACTTCTGACGAGGATCGAGCATTTGTTAGAGCATTTCAGAGCAGAGAGAGCAGAGATTTCAGTGTTTTGTGTGATTCCTTGACATTCGAGCCTCGACTTGAGTTCAAGAAGAACGACTATCTTACTTCGATAAGATATCGTTTCCAATTCTCACTTCGATAACGAAGGAAGAATCATAAACCTCCTCTCACGATCTGTGAATCGGTGGTCAACGAGCCAAAGCACTCACGGCACAGGCAAAGTCCCACAAAGCAGTATTCGATAAACGAATTCTGTGTTATTTTCTTTAAGAGTTGTAATTTTTCTTATTTTCATTGTAATTTCTCTGTAATCGAAAGAAGATTAATAGAATCGACAATGGAATCAACTTTTGCTGAAAACAAACTGGCGACCACAGTGGGAGCCACCGATCTCGCCGACGAGATCGTTGCGTCGCAGCCGCGGATCTTGATCCCGGTCGTGGAGGAGGTCGAGTACGAGTTCGACCAACAGAAGTTCGAGGAGTACGTGTCCTCGTCCGGATCAACCTCCCCCCGCAAGTCCAAGAAGCTCTCCCCCAGGAGAAAAATTCGTTGGTACGAAGATGTTGAAGACACCAACGAAGATCTCGCCCCGCTGGATGCCGAAGCTGCATTGGGTGAGATCCCTCCAATTTCCAACCAGGTCGGATCTACTCTGGCCAACCCTTCTGCCGCAGGGGGCGTAGTGACTCTCTCGAAGAGAGCCCGCCAAAGGCAACGTCAACGCCTCGCGAAACAATTCGCAAAGGCAATGGAGTCTGTTGACGGGATCCGCTACAACACGGATCTGAAGAACAGAAGAGGCAAGCAGCCTCAACAACAGATGAATGGTGGTTCCTCCAAGCCGCCAACAATGCAATGTGTCCGTGTCAAACGGAACCGTTCAACGCTGGAGGAACGCATTCGCAAGCGCCGTGCATTATCAGTGCAGGCACGGGCTCAAGCTGAAGAAGCCCGTAGAAAGCTGCAGAAGGAGGTGGCAAAGAAACCGCCCCCAACCCGCCAAGTATGGAGACCGAAATCTGAAACGGCGATTCAGGTTAAGGCACAATCGTTACAGCCTTCGAAGCAGGTTCAATCTCCGGCGAGCCAACTCAAATCGCCGATGATCCCTACAATTGCTCCGGGAGATCCTGCGGAACCATCCCGAAGAAGGAGGTCAATTTTGGAACGCCTCGGTCCAATCCCCGATGAAAGAGGCAAAGCTCCAATTCAAGATCGTTTGGGCCCGATGAGAGAGCCCCGAACGACTCAACATGCTGGGGGTCGCTATCACTCTCAGCATGACAAGGAGTTCAAGGCTGCTGCGCGCGTCAATTTGCGCATCGAGGTTCGGGAGCCCGTTGAGAATTCACGCCCACAAAGGCGCGTTTCAAGACGCGTGACTCTCAAAAGCCCAAAGAAGGCGATTCATCCTCAGAAGGAAACGTTGTCATCCGATGACGATGACGTTATACCTGAGAAGTCGTGCCAACACGCGATAAGTTGCTCCGACCTTCATACGGACGAGCTGTACTATCGTGCTGGGGGTACGAGCAGAGCCAGAAAGAGAAGTCCTCGTAGGCTCGAGACTCAATGCCCCTGTTCCAAACTCATTCGGACGGTATTGTCTCAGTGTAATTGCACTAAGACAGTCCCCGAAAGGGTTTCGGTGTTCGAAAGGCTCAGCACTAAAACACCAAAGCCAAGGCCTACGCGTTCCTGACGAAGGAGAGCGGTGGTTGAAGATGGAGAATTTTCAAGGGTCACCGCTAACATGACCAACAAGGGGACATTGGCACAGGATGATCTCGAGTCAATTCTGAAAGCATCCCAGCGTCTAACCCGTTTGCGGTCCGGAGCCATCTCATGAAGAACGTATGGGAGGGTTCGGATAAGCTCACCTTCAGAGGATGAGGAATCAGATACTTGCTCTGCGGTTGCGTCTGACAACACTGTATCCAGCAAAGGAGAACCCCGCGAGTCGTTCATGATAAGCGCGGAACAAGTGGCCAAGATGCTCGAAGAAGCCATGGCCAAACAACAGGAGACCTTCAGGCTCGAGATGCAGATGGCCATGCAGACCATGAGGGAGATGCATGAGCAGCAAATCCAGGCACTGAGGAACCAGCAAGGCGAACAAAGCCACCGCAATTGAGTTGTTCAGGAAGTTGAGCATACGGATGCGGATGACGCTCATAATGCCAGCAACCCTCCCATCAACGTAGGGGGTGGTAGTGAGGATGCCAACGAAGATACAAGTGAAAACTTGAAGATCAAGAACCTCGAAAGCAAGATCAATACGTTGATATCCGCTCAAGAGGTGAAGAAAACGGGTATTCCTTGTCCATACCCGAGAGATTGGGAATCAATCCCCTATCCGGCGAAGTTTAGTTTAATCAACTTCACGCCGTTCGATGGAAGGGGTTCCCCCACCCAGCATTTGATTTATTTCAAATCGCACCTGGGTGTTATCTCCGGCAATGAGCCTCTGATGGTGCGGTCATTCGTTGGCACTCTTCGCGGAGCTGCCTTCGATTGGTATCGCCGCCTCAAGCCAGGAAGCGTGAATAGCTGGGACGATATGGAGACAAAGTTCCTCGCTAACTTCTTCGACGACGACACCGAGATATCCATCGGAACGTTGCTCGACGAGAAACAAAAGGACGGGGAGTTAGTCGAAACCTTCGTCAAGAGGTTCCGGAACAAAGCGTTGAATTGCCGGGACCCGATCACCGAGGAGTTCATCCTCCAAACTTGCCACAACAACCTCGCATTGGACGTGTTGGAAGCAATAGGGACAGCACCGTCCAATACTTGGAAAGACTTGAAGGTGCGCGGTGAACAAGCCGAACGCTTCCTCCGAAGAAAAAAGGCCGAGAGGAGTCAATCGACGACGAATCCTCCGAACTCAAACTTCGCCTCCCGTGGTAAGGGCAAGACACCCGCAACGACTGTCGATGCTAACCAAACATCGCAACAGCAGTCCCGGAGGCAGCAAAAGACTTCGGATCAGAGGCCTCAAAAAGAGTACTCCTTCAAGGACGAAGATGTTCCAGCCATCTTCAAATCTCTCCTTGACAATAACAAGATCAAGCTCCCACCGATCACAAATCAGGAGGAAGCTGACAACACTGCGGATCCGAAGTACTGCGCATACCACAGGAGGATCCTTCATCCCACCAAGGCCTGCTTTACTCTGAAGAACAGTATCCAGACCTTGGTTGAAGCCGACGTCATAACGCTGGAGTAAGCCAGTCAAGAATGGCGAAACTCCAGTGGGTGCACGAGTATAAACTGTATCCCAAAACTCCGACCGGTATAAGAGTATAAACTGCTCCCTGATACTCCAATAGGTATAAGAGTCTAAACTATTTACCTTTCTTCCACGGGAAGTTCCTGGAGAGTGCCATGCGTGGTATTCTTAAGGATAACCCGATCATGCGGTTAATGCAACAATAAACCCAGTGTTGCAAAGAAAGCTGGGGGTCGGTAAGTCATGTAACGGGAAGTTCCCGGAAGAATGTTAAATATTCTTAAGGATAACCCGATCATTATGAATAAAGTGATAAACACTAAACACTCTTGAAATCACTGACGAATTGTCTGAACCCCGTTTTTGTTAAGTCTTTATCACTTAACATCAGAAACCCCTTTCGAGTGACTTGTACGAATCAATATTCCTACAGTGATTTGTACTCTCACTCTCCTTTTTCATTTGGTCAAACCTTCCTACAGTTAGGACCAAAACCAAAATCCCCTCTCGATTCCTTCAACGAACGAGAGGCCCACAAATCGAGCGATCAAACCTTCTTACAGTTAGGATCGTTTTAAACCCCCCACTTGGTCAAACCTTCCTACAGTTAGGACCACAACCAAAATCCCCTCTCGATTCCTCCAATGAACGAGAGGTCCGCTTTCAAATCGAGTGATCAAACCTTCCTACAGTTAGGGTCATCTCAAGCTCCCACTTGGTCAAACCTTCCTACAGTTAGGACCACAACCAAAATCCCCTCTCGATTCCTCCAATGAACGAGAGGTCCGCTTTCAAATCGAGTGATCAAACCTTCCTACAGTTAGGGTCATCTCAAGCTCCCGCTTGGTCAAACCTTCCTACAGTTAGGACCAAAACCACAATTCACTCTCGATAAACGAGAAATTCATCTTTAGTTCGATAATCAAACCTTCCAACAGTTAGGGTTATCCGAATCTCTTCGATTCTCGGAGTGGAGATCCCACTCTTAGTTTCACCTTTCCGGATTCTGGGGGTGGAGATCCCACCTCGAGTCTCCTTTTCAAATTGGGAATAGAATATAAAATTCTTCCTTCCCCACACCAACCTGTTCCAAGAGTTTAGCAATCTTGGATTCATCCTAGGAAGTTTATCCCGAATCCTAAGCAGGGATAAGTCTGTGCCTAACACGCGCTGCCGGTTTAGTCTTTCGCCGATTGAAAAAGACACCAGAGTTCGATTCTGGGGTATTTCATCCTGAAACCTAAGTAAGGATAAGTCTGCGCCTAACACGCGCTGCCGGTTAGTTCTTAACCGTTAAAAAGAACACCCGTCCGCATATTCAACATTGTGGCAGGTTGTTATTAATAACACCGAAATCCATGTCTCACACGCATGGGGAATTTCATCCTGAACCCTAAGAAAGGATAAGTCGACGCCTAACACGCGTCGCCGGTTTAGTCTTTCGCCGATTGAAAAAGACACCAGGGCTAAACCTGGGGAATTTTATCCCGAAGCCTAAGTAGGGATAAGCCAACGTCTAATACACGTTGCTGGGTAGCCTATTCCCACAACAATGGCGAAGTCTACATATTCGAAGTTGTAGCACAAAGTCTAAGGGAGTTCATTCCTTTAGCACAACGTCACGTACGGAACGGATTTAAACAATCCGCATGTAAGCCCGATTCAAACGGTAATCGGTAAGAGCATGTCAAATCCGTTGAAGGCTGAGGATTTGCCAAAAATCCTAAGTCAACGTCTCATACACGTTGCTGTTTAGTCTTTTCACAGGAGAAAGACGAAGTCTACGTATTCAATATCGTAGCACTAAAAGGGTTAACTCTTTTAGCTTAACGTCACGTGCGGAACGGACTTAAACAATCCGCATGCTAGCCTGACTCAAACGGTAGTCGGTAAAGGCTAATCAAATCCGTTTAAGGCTGGGGGTTAGCCAAAAATCCTAAAGTCAACGCCTAACACGCGTCGCCGGGTAGCCTATTCCCGTAACAAATGGTAAAGTCTATGTATTCGACATCATAGCACAAAGTCTCAGAGAATTCAATCTCTGAGCGCAACGTTACATGCGAACGGACTTAAACAATCCGCATGCTAGCCCGACTCAAACGGTAGTCGGTAAAGGCTCATCAAATCCGTTGATGGCTGAGAATTTGCCAAAAATTCTATAAGTACAAGTCATTGACGCATCAATTCTATGGATTGGTCTCGTGACTCAAGTATCCGCCACGCTCCAATACCTTAAGAGCTTAAACTGTGCATACTCCAGCAGACGTACGAGTATAAACTGTGTCAAACGTCGAACAGCGCATCACAATGGAGCCTGGACGCCGGACAAAACGTCGCAATGAAGCCTGGACGCCAAACAACGCGTCGCAATGAAGTTCAAACGCCAAACAACGCGTTGTAAATGAAGATTCAACGCCGTCAATCGATGATCAGTTCTATGTTGAAGCAACCAACTCGAGCTAAAAAATCAAGAAATCAAGAATTGACTTCAAGTTCAAAATTCCAACAACGGTCAGACAATAAATGCAGCACCGGGACCCTTACAGACGTTCGACAAAGCACCGAATAGCCTGAAGGAATTGAAGGAATCCAGAACAGAAGCCATTCCAAAGTCTCGCTACACCGACTGAAGGTTGGGACAATCACATCCAAAGTATTCCAGACTCTTCTACAAAAGAACGAGGCTGAAATACTTTGGAGGGGGTATCTGTAGGCGTATAAAACTGCCTATAGGTCCCGTTATACAGCTCGACGACGCTAATTCGATCAAATCGACCATCGGGCGACGTATCCAAACAAGACCGTTAGCTCGCCAACGCCGAAGCCAAGCCATACGCAACGGAGCAGGTTAACGAGGCGACGAAGCCAACAAATCGCACCCAAGCATTGGAACGCATCCACTCGCACGCGGAATCAAACCAACGTTTCGGGGAATCACCGAGTCATCTAAACAAGAGCGAACTCGGTGATATAACGATCGAATCAAGATCAATTCCGGACTCGAACTCAGAAGCGGATTAACTGCCATATTTGGAATCAAGTCAACAAGTCGATTCCAGATCAAGTCAACCACAAATCGAATCAAATCCGAACAACGGAGAACCGGAAACACCGAAAAACGACGAAACGACGGAAACCACGCCTAAGGGGGGCTCGGCCAAAGCTGAGCCACCTGTGGGTGGCTCGGTGGCCGAGCCACCCATAGGTGGCTCGGCCAAGAGCCGAGCCACCCACAAGTGGCCGGCCCAGTTCTGTGCACGGGGCACAGTTTCGAGCGCCTATAAATAGGCCTTGTGCTCATTTGTTCAAGGGTTGGATTTTGGAGGGTCGAAGCTCTGCCGGATTGGAATCTTAGATCTAAAAAAGATTGGAGCTTTAGGAGATTGAAGGCTTAGACTTTGAGATCCGGTGCTCGATGATCATCCACGCCAAACAAGGCAAGAGTTCGAGAGGGAGCGGATCTAAGATCTACACGATTTTCCTCCGGATCTAAGCTTGGTTCTTAGATCCCGAGAAGAGTCTCGAATTCGCTTGGTCGATTTCGACACTTGGGCTACTATTTCCTTGGTGAATTAGTACCCCACCCGGCTATTATTTCCTTCGTGAGATAATACCCGTCATATCGTGTAGATCCGACCGGATCGAGATCACGCGGTGGTCCACGGCAAACAACCCCGGCGCAGGCAAAGAACCCACACAAAGCGAGTGACCGCAAAACAGGAGCTCGCGATTCGTTCGACAAACAAGGAAAGAAAGTTGTAATCTTTTTCATTTGTTTTTTGATTTTTCATTGTAACCGGATCTTATAAAAAGACCGGATTTCTGTAATCGATAAACTATTACGAAAGTGTACAATGGAATCAATGAAGAAGAACACAAATTTTCCCGCGAACACCTAATAGTTCCAGTGCGTACGCAGGCGGTCTTCAACCACGACAACACTCTGGCTCTGGTGTAGCTGAAGCATTTGGAGTATGGGTTACGTCTGCTGCTGCACCCCTTCCTTCATCACGTTTTTTAGACTTCAGGGTGTCTCCGTCATAGATGAAGTCAAACTCTATCGCCACTCTGATGAGGTTCGTCATCATCTGCTACTGGCTTGGAGTCGACTCGACTATAAGAATCCTCGTCAACTCATCTGCGTGAAAGTGAATCAACAGGAAGGCATTTACCTCTAGGTCCCAGAAGGAAACAAGATCATCTCCAATGCTCATGAATACAACAAGGACTGGAAGGAGTGGTTCGTGTGGGTGTTCAACGCTGATGCTGTCTTGGGCTGCTCCACGTGGCCTGAGATCAACATGGATGCACTGAGGTGGGGTGTATTGTCGAGCGACGAGAAGCATGCGCTTGAAAAATTAGGGCAAACACAGGTTCTCATCGGAACGAGAACCTCTTTGACAATCTTGGTCCTATGGGTTGTCGGTATCTCCTCAGTTCCTCGGACCATGGATGAGGTAGCAATCTAGAGAAGAGGCAAGGATAAGTGGTGTCGGGAGGTGGAGATGCGGGAAAAGATGATCGATTGTCTTGAAGACTTCGAACAACAAGAAGTTGGTCGAGATCAGCAAGCTCCAGGAGGACCTCAGCCATATCGAGCATGATCTCTGTGAGCGAGATGATAAAATAAGATACTTTCCTAAGGAGGTTGAGGTTAAGAGGTGAGAGAGGAATGACACCTTCAAACGGGCTAGAGCTTATCACTAGATGCTGAGAGCATGTGGTTCTAGCTAGAGGAGCTACATATTGCTCTCGAAGAGCTTAGGTAAGAGAGAATTCAAGCTGCAATGGCCACCGAGCGACAGTGTGAGTCATCTCTCGTTGAAGTCCAAGCACAGCGAGGTCGCCTTATTCACATAGAATATGAGGCATATAAGTTTGAGATTATTGAGGGCTATCACCACAACACTCTCAGAAAGGTGGAGGAGGCGTTGGATTACAATGTTAGCTACGACTATCTCAAGGCACAACTTCTGGTCAACCTCAGAAATGATTCCGACCACTTCCATTATCCTTCAAGGGTGACCAATTGCCATGGGGCACTCCAGGAGATAGAGAAGCAAGGAGGGGAACTCGTGCTCGATGGCGGGAGTGGTGACAAGGATGACGAGTTGGTTAAGGAGGTAGACGAGGGCTCAACTCATGATAGCCGGATGAGTCAGCCCGTAGCGAGAGAAGGTGAAGAAGTCAAGACTGAGGTCCAGTTGACTCCTCTGCAACCTTCTACTATTGCTGCTCCTACGTGTCTGACTCCTACTCCTAGCCCTAATGTCTCTCCACCCACATCTCTTCTGAGTCTGACCCCTTAGGGGCTCTAATGTATCTCCTTCTTGTTGTTAGTGCTTCTTTTTTTTACTATAAATATTTCCAAATATACGAATAAAAATATTTATTTTATCAATATGAACTGTATTCCTTTGAGATTGCATTTTTTTGTGTTAAGAGTTGATAATCTGCTTGGTTCAGTACGAGTTCACTTTCAAATGTGCTCGGTTGGAGGTGACTCGGCTCTATGTATGGTGAGCGGGTTGACTTGTGCTCGTGCCTTGGATTTACTCCCGATGACACAAAGGTCTTAAGGTATGTACCTTGGACTTATGAAAATAATGCCAAGGTCTTTTTGTCAGAGTTGACCGAGATAATGTTATGTATTGGGCTTATCCTGATAAGTACCAAGGTCTTATATGTGTCTTGAGTTTTACTCATGAAAATGATATGAAATTTTGAGACGTGTGTCTTGGGTTTATTCATAAAAATGATACCAAGGTCTTTGTGACTATAGCGTGTCTTGGTTTTACTCTGAAAGAATACCAAGGTCTTACATACGTGCCTTGGGCTTATTTATGAAAATGATGCCAAGGTGTTTTGTGGAAGTTGATCGAGTCGATGAAGATCAAGTGGCGAAGGCTGCATTTAGGTTAGTACACAGCACAAAAAAATCTCTTATTTATATGAGTATATTAATTTGACTATATTCTTGGAGAGATATCCTCCGAAATGTTTGTGTTTAAGGACCAACCTAGCGCCTTAGCCTTACAACAAAATTTCTTGTCTACTGTGAATCTTAAATATCGATGACAACTTCCTATCTCCTAAGTTAGAGTATAGGAGATGACACACTCCTTTTAAAAAGAGATGAAGGAGTCCCACGGTGGGCGCTAACGTTGATGTTTGGGGACTCAGTAGCGGGATTAAAGGACAATCTTAAATTAGCGACATGACTTAGGGTCGATAGGAAGATGTAGAGATCCCCTCATCTCCTTTAGATGGTCGATCTCTTGTTAGGATAAGGGTGTTATAAAATAATCACGATAGAGGATCGGGGTTGGGTTCTCCGATGATCCCTTCGACAATCAAGTCAATATAGAGCTTGAGTGGGGAATCAATAAACTAAATAAGTTAGTGTGCAAAGATTAAGTTAGTTGCCAGAAATGGCTTATGTGTGGCCCCAAGGGGCTCCGACCCTCCCCCCTTCGGTCATTAGGTGATGAGCCTATATATACCTAGTTGAGAGGGGTACATGTGTAATTCTGGCTGATTCTAAGTAGGTAGCCGAATCGGCAGATAGCCTACAAGTGTCGGCTACAGGTGGGATGAGTCATCACTGAGTTTGATATGATGGTGAATAAGAGGTGTCACGCCCCGCTTCCTAAAATACCCGGGAATCGAAACGTGAACAAGCCCGCGACGTATTAGATTGAGAAGAAATATACGCTATCATTTTTGTTCTTCTCAATCCAATACGCTAAGCGTCTAGAAATAAGTACAATACGAAGTCACAGGTCCCCGATCACAATCAGCAAGAATATAATAGACAAACTCAGAATAAAAGAATCCATATCACAAACGGGATAACATCCGAGACATAATATTCGGTCAACATGCCCTTATACAAAACTGAACAAAAGAATACTGAAGAGATACAAAAATACATCGATCAATAGAAAAAGAATGAACTACAAAAGTAAAGTGGAACCACCAAAGAATAGACTTCGACTCCTTCTTCTGCTCCATCTACAAGGCACTCCTGTTGAGAATCTTCTGACTCCTGTTGAACCTGTTCTTCTCCTAAGTCTGACGTACACCAGAGAAAACAGGTGTACGTCAGGTGCATGGCGCACGGCAAGATCCCACAAAGAGAATAGGAACGGTCGAATGACCAATGCAATAACAATAATAATAAATAGAAACATACAGCTGGAATACTAACAAGCTAGATGCAATCCATCACTAGAGTATAACGATCATAAGAATCCATAATCATCCGCGTAACAAGGACATACCCCTAGATAGAATTAATACTTAAAAATCTACAACTCGAGACGTAGTACGTCGAGCGAAATAATCCAAACAAGGAAACCCTCATGTATATACCATATGTCTCAAATTGTAGATAATTAAATATTAATCCTAATTTAGGTATAGGAAGAAATATAACTGGTTCACATCTTACGAGAACCCATAAACATACAAACAACAAGGTTATGTAGCTAATCATCCTATATCAAGTCACTGGTCTACCTCTCACATATAGTCAAAACTCATATTCACGAATAACCGGTTGTTCACAAATCATCCACACATAACGATTCACTGTCCCCCTCAGACCCACCCCAGTGCTACACAGGAATTTCACTAGTGCGAGCCTGGAAATAATCAACTATCAATATCACCTCAGACCCACCCCAACGCTACACAGGAATATCGTTGGTGTGAGCCTGGAATAATCAACAATCACATCACCTTAGACCCACCCCAACGCTACACAGGAATTTCGTTGGTGCGAGCCTGGAAATACATAAACATCCTTATCCGATCACATGAACCAAGAATTCCTCATCCCAACTCTTTTTGTTTTCTAAGTCAACAATCATAATCCCTATTAAACTCGGGTTCACCACCTAAACTTAGTCAACAAACTCACACATGTCACTAAGTCTGTTCATGACGCCCAAGGTCACTAAGTCATGAGCTACTAAGGTTCTTAACACATCAACAGATCATAAATATAGTAAGGCATATTAAACATGATTACGCAGGCTTATGAAGTAGAAAGAGAATTGTAATGAACTTGAAATGCATAAACAAAATACTACAACATGAATGTAAAACATGAGGGGCTTCATTATTATCTTACTACTGGGATGTCCGAACTTCTCATACAGATTATCCGTACTTACGTATTCTCTAATATAACAATACGGTAAAAAGAAAACTAGAAACTGATTTCGTTTTGCACATGAAATGTCGCGCTCTACGATAATCAGTCGCACTATCATAAATAATAATATTCTTTTTCCAAAATTATTCTTTAAAATTATTTCTCGTAATAACTAATTTAAAACAGAAATATTTATGTAATATATATATTCATTCCTTTCTGCATGAAAAGTAATATTTTCCTATTTTATAAATTTTCCTTAATTAATTTCCTTTCGATAAAATTTCATAAATTCTAATTTTAACTCATAACTTGTCATTTCATGTCTGAAAATATTTAGATATAAATATACAAAAATTATTAATGTCTCGCAAAATCTATTTACAACACATATACTCATCATTTCATGCTTGTTAAATTCTCCGACATAATTACCACAAAATACCTCATTATTATTTCTAAAATATTATCTAATACTATTTATCAACATTCCACGTTAAATATTGATACAGGTGTATCTTCTTCCCCGCCTCGGGGGCTTAGTGATCCTCATGGGAGCTTGAGGATAGATGATTCTCATGGTATCTTGAGGATAGGAGCGTGGTTGGAGCCAAAGAAGACAGTGGAAGAAGTCAGCAGAAGCGAAACGTGCAAAAGAACAGGGTGGCTGACAGTTCTCTGTCCGGTCGACTGCAGCACACATGCCGGTCGACCGGAAAACCTGCACGCTGCAGGGTTTGAGAAAATTCTCTGGCCGGTCGACCGGACCAAGCCTGGCGGTCGACCGGATCGCGATTTCTGGGTTTCCTGTTTCGTTTTGGATTCTGTTTTGGCAGGGATTCCTGATTCTTTTGGGCTTGTTTATTTACAAGTTTGCCATCCACGTTTGCACATCTATAAATAGGATTGTTTTAGGGTTCTAAACAAGCAGATCTAAGAGAGAGAAATTCTAATAATTGTATTAGGGTTTTTAGAGAGAGAGTTGAGAGGTTGTTCTCAATTCTAGTGAGATTGTGAGAGAGAGATTGTAATCTTTTCATACTCATAATCTAGAGAAGGTATTTTCCTTCGCCATACTGAATTGTTTCTTGTGTTTGGTCATCCTCTTCTCAACCCACCTTTTGGTAATTCCGCGACCAAAGGGTGCTCGCACGGCGACTCGTATCAAATATTCACAATATGCACATTACCGACATTATCATATCTAATTAAATTATTTAATCGATAATATTTGTAAAACGTGAAAATATGGAGATGTGAGATCTTGCCTGCGAGACCATGGGGTCTGACGATGAGGCGACGACGCCGATGCGGACGCGGTACGATGGATCTCAAGCGACGTCTGTGGCAGGTCTGGACTGCGTCGGCATATCGTCGAACAGGTGGCGTGCGACGAAGGAGAGGCGTTGGTGGTTGCGGTTGGGCGACGAGGGGAGCTGATGTAGGGGAGCTGCTGCAGGGGTTGTGGAGGTCAGTCGATGGGGCGTCGCTGGTGGTCAAACGTCGACGGATCTGAAGTTGAAGGGTGACGACTACAGGGAGTTATGCTCGGATCTGAGGCTGGTAGCAGAGCAGGAGAGCGGCAGTGACTGAAGGGCGGATCTCGGGGCTCGGAGGCGGCCTGAGGGGTGGCTGTCGAGCGGTTGAGGTGGTGGAGGTCGTCGAGGAGGTTGGGACGGCGGTGACCTCGGACGGCGCTGTTGACGTTCGGATCTGAAGAAGAGGCGGGTCTGGTTTGGGGTTGAGCTCGAGGCGGCGCAGAACTGGTTAAGCTCAGGGCGGAGCTCATCGGCGATCGGTGATGCTAGCGTCGGATATGGAGGGTATGAGTTCAGGTTATGGGGGCGGCCATGGCTGGCGGTTGTTGGGTTCGACGGGCTGAGGGAGGAGCTCGCGATGGCTGGAGGAGAGCAGGTCGGCGGTGGCAGCGTGAAGCGGCGGCGGGTGATGTGGTGATGGAGTTGGGTTCTCTTGTGAGGAAAGAGGAGAGAGGGCTGGAATGAGAGAGATGTGAACGAGAGAGATAAAGAGAGAGAGAGAGAGAGAAAGAGAGCGCAAATTACTGGAATAAAAAAAGAAAGTGTTAATCGTGATTAGAAATTGATTGGGAGTGATTAGGAATTGATTAGGAAGGGGTTATGGAAGGAATTTAAATGGGAGAAAATTAAGGGAGGGAAAAATTCCAAAATAATATTCTGAATAATAATAATGAGTAACAATAATAAGAATAGTGAATAACAATAAAAATAAATAACAACAACAAATAATGACAATAATAATAATACAATAGTAAATATCCAAATATTAATTTAAAATCTTTACCTTAACAACTAAATTTATAATTAACAATACCATTAAAATAAATATGAAATTGGATTTTAAAATCATAGAAAATTCTAGATAATCAAGAAAAATACAGATACTCTTTTAAAAATAATAATTAAATGTTTTAAAATATCAGAAAAAGTATTTAAACCAGTATCAAAAAATCATGGTCCTTACAAGAGGGCATGATGCTGACGAAAAGAGATGAGTCATGGAGACTAGTGGCACGAGATGTGATGGTGGTAGCCAGCTATAGATGCGAGCTTGAGGACTAACTGCCTCTCGAACCTGCTCTTCGAGGGGTCGATAAGTACTGTATTTTTTGTTGGCTTTGTAAGTTGTCGACCCGGCCTTGAGTTATGTGAGCGGGGTCGAGTCAAATGATGATGTTGAGTGAGAGCTTGTCTCGTCTTGACCTTACTCGGGGGTGGGGTGGGGGTGGGGGGATGCCCATGCTACTAGAGTTGTCCCTGACTGGGGTAAGCTGATCTAATGATTAATGTTGATATGGAACACGTGTTGATTCTAAGAGGAGGGTTAGCACTTAGGTTAATTGTTGACACAACAAGTTTATATTTGCATATAGATATAACTTTATTTACACTAATGATAAAAAAAGTTACAACTATTCCTCTCCTACCAAATCACTATAAATAATAACAGAATTTTATCGAATTTCTCCAATCAACATTCCAATTCATAATTAAAATTTAGATTGAGAAGAAAATAGCCAAATCTAGCTCTCTTTGCATGCTTGCAACTTTAGCATTCTCGAGCTCACTTTCTCTACAATCTTTATAATTTTCATGTTCTTTTCTTGATCAACATTGCACAAAATAAGAATTAAGGTGTTTCAATTGTATTTTGCCTTTTTTGTGATGATGTAAATGTATGTGATTCATTTAATAAATAATAATTATAGTTTTTGTCCATTTTCACATTCTATTTTGGTCTCAGACTATATTCGTGCGGCATTTTGTTAACTATGAGGTTTTTGGTGATTCTTCACATGACTACATGCCTTGAATTAAAAGAGCAAAAAGAAACTCCTATCTTAATTATATAGCTTATCAGTTTGAGGCAAAAATTATTCCATATTAGAAAATTAATTATAACTAATTTAATAACTTAAGTAATAACTAATTTAATTTAATATATTATAATGGCATATTCATATTAGATTCACTGAAAATGTTGGTGGAATAAAATCGAATGATGAAAAAAACAATATATTGACAATTTGACAAGATCCCAAATCTATTCATCTTTTTTATCTTTGTTTTAATATTTGATTAAAAGAATTTGGTTTGTTGTTTAATCTTTAAAACTGAATGTTGATTTGATTGACGAAGAATGATTTGATCTCTTGCATTGCCGATCTATTTTAGCTTCTTAATTCTTATATCATAATATTTTTATTAAAATTCATGAAACTAAAAGTAGCTATACAGTCAGTGAAATTATGCAAACAATTAACTAATTATAAATCTTAAGTCAATAAACTAGCATTTCAAAAGCAAATTAGAATAAGTTAATTTCTTAGTAAGAAATTCTTGAACTTGAGTTATTAGGTTTATTATAAAAAAATCTCTTCTATACCAATGTTGTTTAATGCAATCCATTAAACTATTGCTTAATGTCAATCTAGATCGATAACTGGGCAATAAGAGGAGAGATATAAGACTGCTTTTTTCATATATACCTACTCATATCATATGTTTTTGGGCATAATAGTAAGTCAAGAATAATTTGATTACTAAATTGACTGTTAGTCTAGTAAAATTATGTGAACAATAGATTAGTAATAAACTTTGAAACCTTAAAGTATCATCTCAAAGGCTAATGAATGACATGGCAATGGGAGGAGAAGAATTAGACCATACATCTCTTGGGATTTATCAAAACAAATTATTAGCTAACGAAATTTCTTAATTCGTGTTATAAGTTTCTTTTTTACGAATGTTATTTCTTGCAAACTATTAAATCATAGCTCAACTTTAATTTAGTCAAGAACAAGGTAATGAAGGAGAAAGATATACGTTAAGGATACAAATTTCTCCATTAAAATTTTTAAATAGAGTTAATTTTTAAGGTTAAGATCAAATTACCCTTGGCTGAAATTAACCTCCTCCTATAGTAACAAGGTAGGTAAAAATGTAAATACAACAATCAATAAGGGTAAAAAAAACTATAATTGACATGTGAGTAGCACATGCGAATACTAGGACATTTAAGTAACACTAGGTGGAATGCACGTGCACTGCACGTGGGCAGATAATTTAGTTATTTACTTTAAGTTTATTTATTTACTACAACATGGTTGCAAAAAAAACTTTATAATTATCATAATATATTAAATTATTAACTTTTTTAGATATTTCCATGTGTGGCTTTAACATTTTATCTTCCAGAGAAATAGTTACGCTTAAAGCCTTAAAATATTAACAATTTAAGATTGATTATATAATTTCCGAATATTAATGACGTAAGGGACCAATACTAAAAAAACTATAATTATTAGTGTAAAAAATAAATTCTTGAATTCATCAAAGAAAAATAGTAGTTTTATCTAGTCATTAAGGATTTTGTTCAGTTATAAGAAAATCACTTCCACTTGTTGTTTACTTTCGTTGTTGTTTATCCGGCGACCGAGCATTATAGATATTCAAGAAAAATTTTCTAGAATTTTCTAATAGAATGTGTAAATTCAATCAAGAAAAAATATAAATTATTTGATCAATTCCAAAATATGACGTTGTACTCTTTTTATATCTTCCCAATTATTAATTGATTTGTCAAAATGATTACTTTCTAGTTTTAGAAAATTATAAAATATAGTTTGAGAATAATTTATACATATTATGCATTCATATTGATTGTATTTTAACAAAATAAGTCATATCTATCCAATATAAAACAACATCCAAAGGTTTAGCTTAAGGAGTTAGAAGAATACAATATCTACAACAATATTCATATCCAAGCTATGAGCTTCATAAACTTATAAGAAGGCGAGTAATATAAAATGACAACTTAATTTATTTTGTCAATTAATTTATTACAAATCATGAAAGACAAGAGGAATCAGAAGGATCACATATCCATCCCAAATAAGGACAAAATTTCAAAACAATCCCTTTTGCAATTTTATTCCCAAAAAACGACCCCTTTAATTTTTATTTGAAAAAACCGACCTGGTTTCAGCCTCAGCGCTGAAACCAGGTTGGTTTTTACAAAAAAAAGTTCCAAAACTTCACGAGAGTTGAACTCCCGTGAAGTTTAGCAGTTTTTAATTAAGATGCTAAATTTCACGGGAGTTGAACTCCCGTGAAGTTTCTTTGTTCAAAAATAAATTTTTTGAACTATGAAACTTCACGAGAGTTGAACTCCCATGAAGTTTAGCAGCTTAATTAAAAGCTGCTAAGTTTTGGAATTTTTTTGTAAAAATCGACCTGGTTTCAGCGCTGAGGCTGAAACCAAGTCGGTTTTTACAAATAAGTGAGAAATGAGTTGTTTTTTGGGAATAAATTTGTAAAAGAGTTTTTTTTGAAAATTTGTCCTCCCAAATAAATATTAAATTTCTCTTAGAGATTCTTATAGAAATTTTTTTTAGAGTTGATGTGTAGGATAAATTGAAGGACGAATAACCCAAACCAGTTCATTGAGTGATAGGCTTGCTATAAACTCCACTCGTATAAAATTGATGTCACATGTGCCTTAAGTTGTGCTTTTGTTTAAGGTTTAATTTTAGAAAACTCCCCCTCAACTATTAGAAGCATGTCAATCCACTCCCCCCCCCCACTATTTAAAACTGAGTAAATCTCTGTCAAGTTTTGGGTATTTTGTAGATAATCTATCTCAGCTTAATTTTTTTTTTGATTTAATCCCTGTGGACTAGTCTCACTTAAACTTAACATCTCAAAATTAATATCATTATATCTTATTTATTATGTGACAAGTGCTTGACTTGGAAAGACCAAAATATCCATCAACCATAAAAGAATTACCTTGGTTTTTGCCAGATGAAAGAAAAAGAGGTGATATAGAGGGAAAATTATTATAAATTGGTTATTGTCCTTTTATTATCAGTTTAGGGTCTCTTTTTTTTATTAAATTTCTTTCTTCAATATAGTATTTTGTCCTAATCACATATTGAAGTAACTACGTTAAGAGGGTTTATTGATAGAAGTGTAAAAGATTAGGGGAGTTATTATGAGACACGCTATAGTTGAGAGGTGTCTTCTAAAATTGCACTGAATTTGAGAGGAGTTATTTATAACATTCCCCAGAATAAGGGGTTTTGTCAAATTGAATTAGTTGAGTGAGTTTTTAAGACAATCCCCATAGTTGAGAGGGGTTTTTTTAAAACTAACTCTTCTTTTAAATATGACTTATTTATACTTTTTCTGTCAAAACTTTAATAATTTAATATTAGTCCCTAAAATTATGAGCAATTTTAAAATTTTGAGGGAATAACATAGAATTATTGGACATTTAAAGTCAATGAACTAATATCTAAATAACATTTACATATTTGCTCTTACAGACATTGTATTAAATATCGGTGGATATATTGCTATATTATCTAATATATCGAGTTAAAAAATTTATCTCAATAACATTTTATACTATTTTCTTTTGTTTGGTAATTTTTTAATATCGATCGCTATTGAAAATATGGCCGATATATCCCTTTGAAGATATTGAGAAAATCGTGTCATTTTTAATTTGTTTATAGGCTCGGGTTTGGATCGTGTTTGGTAAACAAAATTAGAGCCCACAAAACACACAAAGGGCACAATTCTTCTCCAAAATCTCTCCACTCTCGACTTTCCCAAATCTTAAGCATATATCTTGATGTAAATTCTTATGTTTAAAATTTATTAATATGTTAGATTACATATTACAATATCATGTTATGTATGAATATTATCTCATATGACACTCAGTATTATATACATATCCCTGATTTTTGCAATCCGATATCGTGGATTTTACTTGTTCAAGATTTATCCGATGTCCAACACTTTGTAGTAGTCATTTGAAAGCCTCTTCTGAAGTTTTCTAAGCGAAATATATAATTTTAGAAAATAATTCAAAATCTTGAGACTCATTCAAAATATGATGTTTTAATTTTTTTCACATCTCCTTTACTATATAAATATAAGCTATGCATGTGGCCTCATATTGTATGATGAATATTATTTATCAATAAGATCATATACTATTATTTGTAGATAACAAATGTTTCAAATCTTTTATAGGCTTAACTGAACTTATATACCTTATAATTTACAAAAATTATACTTATATAACTCTACTTGTATCTTGCTACACTTTTTTTTTTAAATTTAAGATAGCGTATCTTGCTGCACTTAAATATCCTAATACTTTCTAAAATTTTATGCTTGTACCTTCTGTCCTGTTACCTAAACATAAGAATGCTCTTTGTAATTTTCCTTTATGAGTGTCATGATATAATTTTAGGACAATTCTATGTTTTTTATTCTTTCCATAAATACTTTATTAACATGCAATTATCTATTAATATATTATTATACATTATAATAGTTAATATGATGTAGAATTTTACAATAACATTGGAAGTTTTAGGGACCAAATTATACAAATTTAAAGTGACATATAATATAATTAATTAACATTAATAATTAATTTAGTTTAGTTAGTATTAGAATGTAATATAAAAAAAGAATAGGGGTAATATAGTCATTGGAAAGTTTTCCACAACTCCCTCTTTTAAAGGGAGTATGATATGATATGATATGATATGATATGATATGATATGATAATATACTAATTCGCTATGTTTAAACAACCTGGGCATATAAAGTGCATGCTTTTACAACTTGAGGTGTATAAATGAAAAGTAGGTGAAACTATAAGGCATTTCAATGTTTCTTAGCCTTTGAGAAAACCCCTTAAATTTGGGCATTTATTAGATAATACCACTAACTTGTAAAATGTCATAAAATCCCCCAGAGCTTTGGCGATCTCAATAAATCCCCTTAAACTTTCAACAATTTTTTTAAAAAAATCCTTCTTAATGGCATTAACGCTTACTTTGTAATTTTTTACAAAGGTAAATTTATGCAGGGTGATTTTTTTGCCAATAAAAATTGTATTTCACGCTTTTAGATTTGAATGTGGTTTTTTGAGAACCCCAAAACTTAAAGTAGTTTTGTGACATTTTAAAAATTCTAGGGGTTTATCGTGAGACATTTGTGAAATTTACCTTAAATAGAATGTATTAATTTTATGATTGGAAAAACTGATTTGATATCTAATAAAGTGTAGAATGCAAATAAAACTAATTTGAAATACTATTATATAATAAAAATATACATTAGATATATAAAATTATCATTGCAATGCGTACTTATAGCCTACATATAAACATGAAAATGGATACACGTGGAAAGCATGTGCACCATAGTAGTAAGTAAAAACACGCATTGGTGTGTACCTTATTGTCTACGTTTAAATGTGCATTCACTTTCACTTGTACGAGGAAAACATAATTATTCTTATTTTCTACATCACGCATTCATGCGTAATATATGTGAATGGCTTTTTTTTGTTTGAAACGTATCCACATCCGGATTTGCACCAAAAGTAAATCCTATATCGGCTTCGAATTAAATCATAAAATCGTGCAATGAGTTAGGTATAGTGACAAGTGAGCCTACTAGGAAAACAAGGAATAACACATATTAATCTAAGCAAATACTTCAAAGTAGCGCTAATGACCACGTGCAAATACTTTTTCCTCTTGTTTTTAAAAATAAATTGGCAGTTCTTTTTTTTTTCTTCTATTTGATAACCAAGCTCAAAATTAAATCCAAGATAAAAGGAGTCATATTAAAACTTTCTAATTATCTAATCCATTCTTTGGTACGGCTCTAAAACAAAAAGGGACAAAAACCTCTTTTCTTACAAGCATGTATGGAAATAAAAAGTCAAAAAAGTCCACATGAGTCAAAAAGTCAAATCTTTATCAAACTAAGGACCTACAAGTAATTTTACCGCTTTGTTCATCCCCCAAGTCGTCAAAGCACCCTCTGGCGATTCCTACTCCCCGTGTTCTGTCCAAAATCACATGGGCGCATAAACACAAAAATAAAATCAAAATCGAAAGATTGAGATCTCGATCTCAATGAATCCCTCGACCGCAGCTTCGTCTTCTTCCTCCTCGTCGACCTCCTCCGGCTCTTGGTTCTCCGGCTTCGTCCGCGGTCGCTCCGGCAAGCTCGACGCCTCCGCCTCTTCCCTCAGAACCGCGCAGGCGAACCCCATCGCCGGCGAGATTCGTGGGGTTCTTCTCAAGTACGGCCCTAAGCCCGCTCAGGTAGTCGTCGTTCTATTTTCTGCTACTTCTTGATTTTTTTTTTGTTCTCTTTCCTTTTTGCTTCACTTTGTACCGTCGAATATTCAGTTCATCGTCGATTCAGTGCCAGAATTTCAGTTTGTAACATGAATGAATATATTGTTTTATCTGGAATCTACCTATTTCAGTGAAGGAATTGCAGAAAATCGCATCAGCAGCAGCAGAATCAGGAGTA
>BQKN01060246.1:72439-84386 GCA_022839385.1 Asparagus kiusianus
TTCTAGTTATTGTGTGTTGCCCGAAGAAGCTTCCGCCGCGCACAACATTCAGTTGGATTGACCTGTAAGTAGAGGCATTCGGGATTCATGTTATATTGATACTGCAAAGTGAAGATTTAAGTTAGCTGAGGATGATGAAGAGAAAATTTTCGTTTTTTTTTATATATATCTTGGTGAACTTCCTCCTTATTTGGGATTCATAACATCGATCAGCGGAAGGATGCTCTTAATGTTTGAGCTTGCTATTTCAAAAGGATGATTAGCTTAAAATAGTGGGGTCAGGGATGTATTCAGATTTTTTTTTTACCCTGTGGAGGTACATATATAATGGTATGTATAAATTAAAAACTTATATATAATATGAATTCTAGAACAAATTTTTGATATAGACAAATTTCAATATTTAATTAACATAATCGATCCATGTACTATTTATTTTGCAAAATTGACCAACTTTCACCACATCAGCATCTTTGGCTGAAAGTTGGTCAATTTTTAAAAGAAGCAGATTTGTTTATTTCCCAAGATTGGCAATCTCGAGTAGCACTGTCAAAAATCACCTCCCACTAAACATAGAGGATTGACAATGTTGTACGTTCGCTTTTATCCCTCCTTCAGTTCTTTTATTTCTAAGAATGGAGAGTTGAGAAAATAATGGGCAGAGAGAAGGGTTGAAAACTTAGGTAATGATCCAAGAAGGAAGCAATGACCATTGATGGCATCATCCATTAGAACATGTGCTATATCTTTCCTGCTCAGTGGTTTTGGTTTTGAGGGCACAGACGGTCTTGCCAAGCTCGAACAGGGATATCTTACCATTGTCAATCTTGCCAAAGGTCGAACAAGGTGACTTTTCCATCATCATTCTCGTTGAAGTGCTTGAAGACCTTCTCGACCTTGCTGTTGTCCAGTCGTGGCATTGATAATTCTGTTGGCTTCTCCATGGATTTGTTGGAAATGGATAGAGTGAGAACTAGAAGGGTTTATTTTCTTCTCTTTTTGAGTACTGGACGCATGTAGAAAGAGGAAAGGAATGAAAAATAAAAATGCAGGATTGTTAATCCCGTATGTTTAGTGAAGATCAGTTAAGAAAATGCTAATTACTCAGGGTTAGCAATTCAGGGTAATTAATAAATTTGCTTTTTTTGAAATCAACCAACTTTCAGATAAAATAGTTGATGTGGCTGAAAGTTGGTCAATTTTGCTAAATGAATAGTAAATATGTTAATTTTGATAAGTAACTATTGGAATTGATCTATTTCAAATATTTGTCCTAAATTCTATCAATAGAAAAGCTTATTTCTATAATAATGACAAAGATCTGAACGCATCCCCTTAATAACTTTATAATTTAAGTAATTTGGGCAGCTTGTAGAAGGTTGTCTTGACTTTTAGCGCTAAGTTAAAGTAATTGACTGTAATTTACAATAGTTTCAGAGGACACCAAATTAATATTGTTGGGGACACTTATTAGAATTTTTAGATGTAGTGACCCTAAACAATTAACTGATCTTATTTTCTCTTAAATAGAATTCTGCGTGAATAAGATATTGACCAGATATCACAAAGCCATGTTATCAATCACTTTGAGTTTTGCTAGCTCTTAGCTATTGGATGCTAAAGGTTGCAAGAGGACGTGTCTCTTGCTCTTGCATCTCCATGAAAAATAAATAGAAATCTTCGAAAACCAGAACCCATTTCTTTTTTGGTTTCTCTTAACTCTTTTCTCCATTCCTCTTAAGCTACTAGTCAATGGTAAGGTGAAGTAGAGAAGCAAAGAAGGAGGGAGGAGGACGAAGTAGCATCAAACTTATACCCGATATTAAGGTATAAGTTAAAACCCTTATACTTAGTTAATTTGAAATTTCATGCAGAGTTGAAGAATTGTAGATGATCTTATATATCTAATGAGATTGTGTTGTGAATTGATTTTAAGGCTTACCTTGATAGGGAGAATGAATTTTCAATCGACTTAGTCCCGGACACAAGTCTGATATCTAAAGCTTTTCAATCGACTTAGTGCCGGACACAAGTCCGATATCTAAAGCTTTCTATCGCATGTTATTAGCTGAGTTTAAAGAACCCATTAAGGTGCATTGCAATAATTTAGAAAATTAGAGCAAGATGATAAAACAATAGCTAAGTATGAAGAGGAGTTTACTTGTCAAAGTTTGCCGCTAAGGAAGAAGAGAGAGTTTGCCGCTTTGAGGAGGAACTTTGACTTGTTATTAAGGAAACAATAAGTTCATTCGAACTTTCTACTACCTATAGGGAAGTGCTGAAAAAGGCCTTAATAGTTGAGAAAATAAAATGGATGCAATGCCAACGAATGAGGTTAGCAATACCTTTTCGAAGATGCGTTTCTAGTCAAATGGCAGTAGTGGAACGAACAAGGATTAGTGAAACAAAATATGGTGTGGAAGGTGGAGCAATCTTGTAAACAACAGATTGTGAAGTGCGATGTTGGTCACAAGCAAGGGCATGACGAGAATAATTGGTAAAGACTAGTTGTTGGATAACCAGGCTCCTATGCCATTCTACTGTCATGCCCCAATTGCAACGTTAAAGAATAATACAGTTTACGCGATGGCAAAGACCCATGTATGAAACAAGTTTTGCCTACGTGTCAAGCATGGGTACTTCAATCACATAGCATCTCTCAAAGTAATACTTGGCAATGATAGAAGCTCACTTATATCCTTATATGTGTTCGTTCCTTTAGGATGCATGGTATAACATAGTGATGTGCCACATTTAGAATTTTTTCACTCTCTATTACATAGACCTTAATATAAATTCACAACACAATCATATTGGATATCTAAGAAGTAAGAACATCTATTAACTCTTCTCCTCATGAGAAGTATGAACATCTATTAACTCTTCTCCTCATGAAATTTGAAATCAACTAAATACAAGGTTTTAAATTATATCTTAGTACTGGAGTATAGACTTGATGCTATTTCGTCATTCTTCCTCCTCCGCCTTCTCCTTTGCTTCTCCACTTTACTGTTTAAGTAGTAGCTTACGAGGAATGGAATGTGTTTTCAGTTTAAATGATTTTCATTTATTTTTCATGTAAAGGCAAGAGCAAGAGACACATCCTCTTGCAATTTTAAGTTTCTAATATCTAAAAACCAGCAAAATTGAAGGTGAATGTTGATTTGACAACATAGTTTGGTGATATTTGTAGCACAACCATCAATATCTTTTTCACACAATTCATTTTAAGGAAAAATGAGACTAGTTAATCCAATGTTACATTAAACGCTGGGCGCTTCTAGGTGTTGGACTTGGCGCCCAGCGTTTAGTCGCCTAGGTGGGTGCCTAAGCGGTTTCTGAGCGTTTTTTTTTTCTTTCTTCATTTAAGTGGTGATCGATGAGGTTTTGCTGAAGGTCGGAGGAGGTAGTGGAGATGTTCATATTTGGAGGTTAATAGAGTTTGGAGGACGTGTAGGCTACGACACATAAAATCACAATCAAGGCCTACAGGGTGCAATCCACGTAAACAGATAATGCTCTCCTAAACGCTCGTAAAATCTAGATGGATAACCTAAATACCGTCTAGGCGCTAGGCGCTAGTTAGGCGGTCTAGGTACCATCTAGGCCTAGGTGTACGTGAGTTAATCGATCATGTTTAGTATAGTAGGCAAATAAAAATAATTTTATAATATATATGGGGGCATGTGCCCCCAAACCATTCAATGTACATTCGTCCGACCTTGAGTGGAGTTTATTAGATGTTGAAAATGTGATCCATGGGAATAGCCAGAGCAACACAGTTCCCTAAGTTCATGTTGGCTTAAAGTAGATGGCTTAAAGTAGATGTGACTTATACCAGAATTGATTGAGGATCAAATATTGTTGAGGTATTTAGTAGAAAACTTGTTAGAAAAGCAGGTCAGTTAACTTGGAGGGTTTGGAAATCATTGTTATAGTGGAGAAATTATATTTGAACAGGAAATTTCGTATACTATAACGACATAAATTTTGATAGCGAAGAATTAATATTTGAAGTCAGCGGACAACCTTTATTGCCATCCAAACTTAGAGTTTTAAAGGTTTTGATAACAAAAAGAAGGGTAAATTGCACATTAGCCCCCTATCTATACCTTTAGTTGCACTAAACCTCCTCAACCCATTTATTACCACTTAGCCTCCCTCGATTCATGAAGAAGAGGGGGTGTAACTTGCAATTTATCTTTAAAGAGAATAGCATTTCGGAGGTGCTAAGTACTGAGTTGAGGGGTTTAAGTGCAATTAAGGTATAGATGAGAGGAGTTGCATTCAATTTAACCAAAAAATGAAAAAGAGAAAACCATGTTAATCAAATTGGTGGGCTTGAAAGTTATGAAACCTGTTTTTTATGTGAAGTGGAAGTGCTGTAAACTAGCATTTTAGATTGCAAATGAAAAGTTTGTATAAGACAGAACACAATTATCTAATTGCTATTATGATATATGACACCTTGTGTATTTTGCGATCTGAAGGGAGCAACTGTCAAAAATGGTCTAGTTTATCAGGTTAAAATGGATAGCTTGATTAGTCTTAGAGGTTTGGTGATTAAAACAGAAGATTATGCAGCCAACTTGATGTTTAAATAAGCTCTTTTCCCTATTCAGATATTATGCCTGGTGACATGCTAGAGAGACAAGAAGTGCCTAATGTTATCTTGCATGAAGCAGTCATGCCATCTCCTTGTCAATTTCACCTATTTTGTTCTTGCCCAACCCTTACTCTTTTCAATTTTCTATGAATTATAATAGTCCATGCCTTACATCACATCTTTCTCAAGTTTTATTGCTGTTCCTTAAAGTTGATATTTTTTACTGATCCGTCTATAGCTATATTGTGTCACAAGAACACTACTAATATGCCTATCACATGCAAATTCCACTTTGTTATTAGTTTTGCAGAATTTTTTCTAATCCTTTAAAATGAGATCAATTAGTTGTGTGTGAAATCGACCTGCATCTCTATCGAGCAAAGTCCCAGAATTGATAATCATCAATTAATCAAAAGCATACATAATAGTCAGCTGAATAAAACACTGTCTTCATTTTTCAATAACTACTCTCTTCTTTAATTATTTGCTTCTGCAGGTGGCCTTTAGGACGGGTGACTTCAACCAGCAAGTCATTTTTATTGGTGGACTGACAGATGGACTTTTGGCAACTGAGTATGGGTCTCTCCTGATCATAGATACTATTAGAATATAAAAGTATAACTCTCAACCCTCACCACAGATTCAGAGTTTTTAGTGTAATAGTAAGGGTTTAAGATGTTATCAGAGCCAACCCAGGTTTGAATCTCACTAGCCACGAATTTAATACAGATTTAAAAAGAAAATTAATATCATTATGTGAGTCCAAGTTTCAACCCATAAATAGGACGCTAAACCTACGGGGGCATGTTAGAACATAAAAATATTACTCTCAACCTCACCATTACTTCGGAGTTTTAGTGTAATGGTTAGGGACTTTAAGAGATACTTTTTGGCACCACCTCCTACAATATTTATGTGAGGATAATGCTGTAAAAGCCAGGTCAAGTTCTTTAGTGGAACTTTCTCTACTTTGATGGAAAAGTCTTGTCGTTAGTGATGATTTAAGCTGTTTGATACCTCATGATGTTTTAGATATATGTATGAGTCAAATTTTCTTTTTCCCAATTTTTTCATATGAGAACCAGTTTTATTGTATTTGCTCATCTTAAGCTGTTTTCTATAATATTATTTTGTAGTTTGAGAATGTGACAAATGTGTGATTATTTGCAGATATCTGGAACCTTTATCAAGTGCTTTGGAGAATGAAAAATGGTCCCTGGTGCAGCCCCTGCTTACATCATCTTATATTGGATATGGCACCTCCAGCTTGGAACAGGTATCGATTCGTCTGTTTACTATCAAAATGCTCAGGATTTAACATTATCTTCTGCCTTTCCACCTAAAAGAAGCTCATTTCTTTACTTTAAAATTGTGAACTTACAGTAGTTTATTTTCATTTTATGATAAGGACCTATAATTCCCTCGGTAGTACCTATAAGAGCTGAGCTATCTTCATAAATGCTTCATTGAGCACGCGGGTGTTAGACTTCTTAGTGCTAGCTATATCAATCAAAATAAGTTCGTGGTTAAGTTAAAGCAGAATGCTGGAACATGACGACAGGTTCTGTAGGTCTACTAAATGTGATCAGATAAGCACAAACGCTAGTACAAAAACCAACTAGACAAGATTCCTAAAACATCTAGACTATATGAATGCTCTATTTAGTGAAACAAGAGACGATGCTGTATGCTAAGACGCAAAGCATGCAAGAACCATAGGCAAATACATCGAAGATGATAATTATGTGTCGAATTATACATGGAAACATACCTACTACAAGATTCAGTGAAAAAATCAGTCATAAGATGATAGTTAACTTGACAAAAGTTTTGATCTCTACCGAGCTTTCTTCTGAGCCTTAATAGTGTTAGATGGATGATTCCTTCACTGGCATCGCTGGAAGTTTACTTCTGGATAGGAATAATATCAACTTCCAATTATGAAAATCTGTTCCGGTGATGAATCTTGATGTTGGAGGGTTGGAAGCTTGAGAAAGTTTCGAGGGCTGTTGGATGAGAAGAGATAGGACTTTGGACCATTTTCAGGTGATGGTGCTGTGTTTGGGGTGCGAGCAGGGAATGGATGAGTTTTAGTGGTGAATAGGGGTGGGAAGGACTGGCCGTCAGGGTATAGGGGTTGGTGTGGTTTCAGCTAGCAGTTTTGAGCAGAGGATTGATGCGTGTAGGTTTCTTGGGCAGTGTGCTGGATATTGAAAGGAGGATGAAGGCATTTGAGGTCCAGACAGGTTCAGCCAAACTAGAAGGAGGGTCAAAGATGGTTGTTTGGTATTGGACTGTGGTTCTAAATGAAAATATGGATGGGGGCTTGTGGAGGTGGCGACCAAGGAGGAAAAGGAGGGAGAAGGCTTGGGAAGGGGCGCAGTTAGCTAGATTGGATTGATCTCACATCAAGGCAAATCCCATGCAAACTCTAATGTGAAATTTCAGCAAATAATCAAGTTCTTTCTGATTATCAGACATACAAGAAAATTCATAGACTCCAAAGACTCCTAATAAAAATAGAGGTAGAAGACTCAAATTCAAATTTTATTATCAAATAACTAATCATAAATTCGTAATGCATATAGAACTGAAAGACTCAACTATACTAATACATAACCCATTAACCCGATTGAAGTAAATTGAGTCTTCTTTCTCCATGTCCCTCTTGAATATTTCTTGAAGCCTTGATCGCCTACATTAAATCTGAGGAAGCTGGAGTAGAAATGTTCCTTTCATGTTCCCATATCTCTGGATTATTGAGAGGAATTAACTGTAAACCCTTTGTACAAACTTCCAAACAAAAGGGAATGTCCCTTTCCTATAGTTTTCCCTTTCTTTCTTTATCTTCCTCTCCAAACCAAACTTAGCTTTCTGTTGGTACGGCAGCAACGGTGGAGCTGTTGCATTGCAAACAGTGTTGATTAAAATACACAGAAATATATTACACTTCTGCAATCTAAAAGTTGGCATGCCAACCAATTCTTCTGACAGGAACAACTAGTGCAGTGTTTACACTGAAAATGAGTTTAGTTATAGATTTATTCCTGCAGAATAGTCTTTAGTAAAATTTCCCTTCGTTTGCTCATAGTCTGAATGTATATTCTACAAATTTTACTTGAAGGACGCCTTGGAGCTTGATCAGCTTATTGGTTATTTAATTAACAAGGAAAATTCTGAGGGCGTTGTACTACTGGGACACAGTACTGGTTGCCAGGTACAGCCAAATTGAGTTTTTTTTCTCACTGATTGAAGTTTAGTTCAAATAACTTTCTGTTAATATCTAGAGAATAAATCTAACTCTGTAACTCCCTGGACATGCATACAGGATATTGTATATTACATGCGTACAAATTTGGCATTCTCTAGAGCTGTTCGTGGAGCAATTTTACAGGTTTTTTTTGGGTCATTTGGATATTCTTTACATGTTTTCATCTATAGGCATTTAACCAACATATGGTAGGATTGTTTCGCAATCTTCTGCATGAAAATAGGTGTAATTATATTTTATATTGAACATCAATTGCAGTAATTGGCAAGCAAGGGAAGGATTGAAGTCTGGACCTCTTAACCACTAACATGATTTAGCCAGTTGGATACTATTCAAATTAATAAGCACCATTGTCTGGACCTCATAGCTTAAGCGTTTTTGGGAAAACTGGATTATAGATTAAGAAGCGAGCTGGATAATAGAATCAAAGTAAATAGAATTTGAGAAGGTTGCCTAGTCCGAAAATGCAATTAGCTGGTCTTTAGTAGTCTTCTAGCCTCCCTCAGTTGACTTAACATGCATGATCCTCTATTTTAGTCTAAGATGAGGTTTCAATGGGTTCTTATCTTTTTCTTTTAATCAATAACCTCTTTGGTTCACCAAAAAAAACTGGTTGATCCCCTAATTGATGCATGTAGAGGCTATGGGGCCCATGCCATAAGATTTATCACTTTCCCAAAAAGTTTAGGTCAGGTTAGATATCAAGACAACGTTTCCTGTTTTGAAAATATTATGGCCATTTTCCAAATTTGTAGGTTTGGGAGAAGAAAGTCAGTCAGTTTGATACTAATAACCCTCTTATAGTTTGTATAGTCCAAATAGCTTCTAGTTCTATTCTGTCTCTCTACACAAAAACACATACCTTTATGTATATCGATGCATGCATGTGCAATCTGTGATTCACCCGCAAACACACATGACCATGCATTGTGTATGTGGGCACATGGAATTCAAAGAAAGAAAAAGAGAATAGAATATCTACCTTTATAACTTATATCGATAGAAAATAGAAGAAATGAAAATTCATTATTTTCTGGCATATGGGAACTTAATATGAGGAAGCTTGGGGTGCGTGATTATTTATTTTCTCTCTCCTTTAATTTAGAAAATAGCGGGAGAGAAACCCAAGCAATAGTTCAAAAGGATTCAGAAGTTTTCCTTCCTTGTCTTCCTATCCCTAGATTTAGAAAATTATCCCATATGGAAGTTGGATCTCAATTTAATCTTGAAGCTCTACTCTTTTTCCCCCAAATTCCATGTGCCAGGCATGAAAATGTAGGAATTATGGATAAGATCCCCTCACTTCCTGCTTTTTCTTCAAATTTCATATTATGAAGAGACCCATAACTTGAGCTTTGAATTGCAGATTTGGACCATGTCAATTTGCTTCTGCTAGTATTTTAGAAAAATCAAAACCATGTAGATGAAAGGAAACTGAAGAACCATCATGTGAAAAGCAATTTTAATTCTTAATCATGTCAAAGGAAAAGAAAGCAGAACATGTTGATCAACTGTTTTATTTTTGTGAAAACTATTTTGTTGCGCATCTGTCTAATAAAATTTAACTCTTGAAACTGTTGATTAGCTGTCCTCATTATCTGGTCTACTAACTGTTTATTAACATGATTCGTTTAGTTTTACAGCTTACAATTTTAGCATGATAAATTAGTTCTGATTTGCAATAGCAGCCACAATTAAAGGTTGTTATTATCATGTTTAGGCTATTTTTCATGCCTATGTGCTGTATTCAACGAAAGAGAATTTTTTCTTTTATTTTTTTTTCTTCTGAGAAAAGAAAAATAGGATGAAGCAAAAAACAATAGTCATGAGATGTCAATAAAGATATTTTAAGATCATAAATTGGATATTTTTTTGCAAAAGTTGTTAATGTTATGTTCATATCTTATGAAGATATTATTTATAAAATTTAAGATAGTTTATAACTTGTAATCATATTAGGTATATTAGACGTGTTGGTGTTATAGCCATTACTCAAAGAATTTGTTATATATATTGGGGCACACGTGGAATCCTTCTATTGAGAACAGTCAATACATCAATATTGAAAAATATTGTGTTACATAAAGCATTACCATATCAATAAAAGAAACAAGCTCCAGTACTTATATGCCTGCATTAAAAGTCCAATGATTTATTTGGGGTAACCAATGACAGGATCCTGGCTGAAATTGTAGAACGAATAATGAAACTCTTACTTACAGATGCAATGATCTTTTAACTGTTTTTTTTGGATAAACTTGCTTGCTGAAGTTCTACGCAATTTCTATTTTCTGAGGATATATGACTCAATAGATTCTGACCAGGCTCCTGTTAGTGACCGAGAATATAGAGCAACTCTTCCAGAAACTGCTGAAATGATAGACTTGGCATTAAACATGATAAATGAAGGCCGAGCAATGGATTTAATGCCAAGGAAAGCAAATCCAGATGCTCCAATAACTGCATACAGGTAAATGACACGATACATGTTTTATATTTATAATAAGTATATGCTATACATATCATGTTGTATTCTGGTTGTCTTTATATAATAATTTCCAAACAAGGCTGTTTTTTATTTGAATTTCTTTTAATGATACGTAAGCAAGGTATTTTGGGTCCTTTATAGAGTATAGTAAAGGCAGATGATAAATATTTGTAATTTATCATGTATCATATTGGGGAGGACCAATAGTATTTCATTGCTACAAATATGTGTTATTGAAAAAATAAGACATGTTATTTGGATATTTCTCTTCAACTCCAAAGTATTGTATGTTTTTATTGATAAAAATAGTTGAAGTAGTTGAAGTGGATTCTCCGAAGAGAGGATGGATTATGGGAGTGCGTGACTTGAACTATTGATTGGGCTGTGCTGATGTATGATTTTATCCGCCACGTTGGAATTCACAACCAAATATGTCTCTCCCATCCAACCACTATGTAAATCCCCTTATATAGCATAGGATAGGCTGGTTCGCTTGAGGAGAATCTTTTCTATGATCATACCCGAATTATGTCATACATGAACAGGCTTTGTAAGATCACTTAGAATAAAATAAGTGCTATTTTTTTATTCTTTTTCTCCCATTTCTGTTTGTTGGTATTCTAGCTTTAACAGCTAAGGTTTTGCTCTTAAATTAGTCCTGTCAAGGAAGGAGTAGTGTCTCTCTCCGCCAACAATGTTTTAGCATCCTTTCTCTAAAGTATGTTGATTCCTTTTGTTTACTTTTTCCATCTTATAAATCAATTAAAGATAAGTGTTGCATGACTTCTCATGTTGATTTCTTTTATGTAGTATTTGTAGCTATTATTATTTTATAAGATATAAATGAGATTCTAGTTCTAGCAGTGAACATAATTTAATTTGCATAATCGTGTCCAATCAAATGATCATCATGTAAATCCATTTAGATCAAGGAAAGCCAATCTGGAGGTTTCATTATAGAACAATTTTTCAAAACAGCCCCATTTAGAGTTTTATTTTTCAAAATCGACCGGTTTTTTTTATTTATCAAAACCGACCCGATTTTGTGATTAACCGCCTAATCACTTTCCTAAATAGTCGGGGTTGGCAACCCCGACTATTTAGGACCTTAATTTTTAGTGTTTAAGGCCTCTAATTAGGGTTTAACAGCCTCCTAAATAGTCGGGGTTGGCAACCCCGACTATTTAGGATGGTGATTAGGCAGCTAATCACAAAATCGGGTCGATTTTGATAAATAAAAAAAAACGGTCGATTTTGAAAAATAAAACTCTAAAGTGGTCTGTTTTGAAAAATTGTTCTTTCATTATATCTTTGAAAATAATATTCTTTTAAAGTTACTCCTCACTATCATTAGTTGCAGTTGGTGAAGTGAAAAGATATGCCGCTGTTGCAATTATTTCTTTCTTACTGTTACCAGTTTCTCGTTTTTAATGTTTTGCCCCGAATGTTGGGGACTGTGAGCCACATAATTTACACCTGTTGATACTGATCCTGTCGATACTGATACAGATGAAAATGACCAGATATTTTAGCTTAGGAGTTAAATGTCTCTGACAGTAGTCACAGTACTGGACTCATCAAT
>BQKN01060246.1:92127-105691 GCA_022839385.1 Asparagus kiusianus
ATCAATCATTAAGAAGGCTTGTTCTTTGTGACTTTATAATATGACACATGTCAATTATATATATATATATATATATATATACACACGCACATATGTGTATATATGTATTAAGGAGTGATATGGATTAAGATTATGGATACAAACATAGGAATTTCTTAGTCATTATGTGGGAACAAGCCTTCTTAATGATTGATAATAGGGGGGTTTTCTCTTTTAACCTCAAGTTTTATCCCCATTTATTTAAAAACCAACTCACTTATATAAACATTCATAAATCCTAAGTATCTCATCCCATTTATTTTTAAACCCAATATATGTAATACATTCATTCTGTAGGATATGATCGATCTAATACAATTTGTAGGGTTGCACTCTCTTATACAAAGAGTAGAATCTACAGAAGCATTAACTAAAACATTAGAGAGCGTTGATTAGTGTTATTTAAAGAGTTTGCAAGATGTGTTATAAATTACAAGAAAGAACGACAACAATCTCAGAAAACGAACATCACAAACACAAGCATGTATACTAGTTCTACCTCCCGGTGTACATCCAGTCCCCAAGCAAATACCGCTTGAGATTTTTACTATAATTTTGAAACCTTACAAAATCAAAAGCAAACCTGACCAATTTACAAAACTATACAAATTGTAACCCCAATTGACAAGACCATGCCAATTGCACATCGATCTCTAGACTAAGAGATCAACCCTCTCAAACTCGAGAGAAACCTTCCTTGAAGTAAGAATACAAATCTAATCCTATAAGCCTTGATGTGGATGTGAACGTGTAACAATGGCTTATGAATCTTTTTGACTCTCTGAATATTGCCTAAACAATCTCTAAGAATGATGGGAACAAAGGAAATATCTTGAAACTCTCTTTTTCTAAAACTTAAAACTAGAAACTTGAGAGTTAATTTGCACAATATATGAATCTTACAAGTGCAAGTGATGGTTAATTGTTTTCTGACGTTTTTACCTATTTATAGCCCTTGAAAAGACAAGCTTTTAAACCCTAAAAACATACACAAATGGCTATAAGCAATCAAGCATTCAAATCTCAAACTGTCAGAAAAACTATCTATGTAGTCGACTACTTTGAGTTCAAACAGACTCTGTGTAGTCAAATTATTTCTTAGTAGTCGACTACTTTGGTCATTAGTCGATTACACTGTAAACGACAGAAAGTCTGGAATTCTGATTCAAAGTTGATTAATCGACTACAAAGCTAATTAGTCGACTAATATGAAATGACACAGAAACTGATATTCTGTCTAAGTCTTGAGTAGTCGACTACTAAGGCTATTAGTCGACTACTAAGGTATAGATATGAGATATCTGATATGTTTTAAGACTCATTGAATATCTATAACCTCTAGTGGTTAACATAGGGGATTTCTATTGTTAACCACATACTAAGCATGTGTTAGTGTGTTCTAAACACTATGTGTGTGTATGTGTGTGAGTGATCAGGGCTTGTACAAATTTCTAAGCAAAGAAAATATAAAATTACATTTTGACAATTACGTATATCTTCTTCTTTGCTTCATGTTGCCTTGAACTCATCGTATGTCTTGAGTATCTCTTTGAATATCATTATTGATTTTGCTCTGATACTGCAAAACAAACGTTAGCACATAATACACATAACATATAATAGTTTTTATCATAAAAAGAAACCTATCTTGGGGTCAAGTTTCCCAACATTCTCCCCCTTTCTGATGATGACAAATACATTGTGTTAATATATATAAAAAATTTAATCCCCCTGCATGAAATCATTAGTTAAAATCTTTTACTCCCCCTGCATCAAAGAATTAGTAAAAAATATTTAAAATTTTCTATATAACCCCCCCTTTGTCATTAGCAAAAAGAAATAAACATAATTTAAGTTAAATTCATTTTTCTTTTCTCGGGCACCTTAATAAAAACATGAAGCACTTTGGTACCCTTTTATATTAGATCCTTAGGATTAGCCCTTAGGAATCCAAATCCACTTGGAATTTGGTTTTCCCTTGTTAACATAAATATAATTAACAGAACTGCTTATGTTTTTCTTAAAATTTAAAATATACACATTTCTATCATGTAAGCAAATATCTTTAGGTACCCAAATGAACATAGATTTCTTATGTAAACATACTTTATGACATGATGTATAATGTGTCCTATTAACATATTCGTTTTTCTTATGAACATATCCTAATCCAAACTTTTGATTAGAAGACTTTTGAAAATATAATAAATTACTCAAGTCTTCTTTTCCTTTGTTAAATTTGTTAACATTTAAAGATAACTCTTCATATTTAACTCTAAGTGAACCTATTTCTTTATCTACATCTGAAATATGAGTTATCAATTTATCACATGCAAATTTTAGATAAATATTATCATTAGTCAATAATTTATTTTCAAAAAATAAATTATTATTTAGTTCATTCAATTTTTCAACTTGTGAAGAATTTGAAGTTACTAATTCTAAGTTTAATATTTTATTTTTATTTTTAATAACTTATAATTAGACTTCAAATCTAACATAGAGTTCATTGAATGCTTCTAATAATTCTTCATTATCAAGATTATTGCATACCTCATCTTCTTGCGCCATGAAGCATATGTGAGCGGATTCCTCTTTTTGTTCTTCTTCTTCTTCGGAAAAGTTATCATCCCATGTCATTGCCAAATATTTTTTCTTCTTATTTTTTAACTTGTTAAAGTTTGTAGACTTTGACTTTGACTTTTGAAGAGGACAACCCTTCTTCATGTGTCCTGGCTTATTACATCCATAACAAATAAAATTATTGTTAGTATCTTTAATCTTTTTATACGTACTTTGTATAAGGATTTTTTTGAATTTTCTTGAGAGATAGTCAATGTCTTCATCATCTTTATCTGATTCTTCGTTGTTGGAAGATACATTTAAAGCAATGACTTTCTTCTCTGGTTGTTCTCTCTCCATTCTATCTTGAAGTTGTACTTCATATGCCATTAAATTACTGACGAGATCTTCTAGGGTGAGTGTTGAGAGATCATTAGCTTCTTCAATTGTGGTCGTCTCTTTCTTCCATTCCAGTGTAAGTGCACGAAGAACTTTTATCACCATCTCCAATTGTGTGTATTCTTTTCCAAGACCAATTAGAGAGTTGGTGATGTCAGTGAATCTTGTGATAATTTTAGTGATCGTCTCATGTTCTTTTATTTTGAATAACTCAAACCTGTGCACAAGAACAGAGATTTTAGATACTTTAACTTTATTTGTACCTTCGTGTGTTACCTCTAATGTATGCCAAATTTGATGGGCTGAAGTAGAAGTAGACACGCGGTTGAATTTGTTCTTGTCCAACGCACAAAATAGTGCATTCATCATCTTAGAGTCCAGTTTTATATTTGTCCTTTGAACAACAGTCCATTCGGTATAAGGAGTGGTAGGCTTTGTAAATTCCGTCTTTACAATATTCCATAGCTCGTAGCCAAGAGATTAGAGGTAGATCGTCATTCGACATTTACAATAGTTATAGCTTGTGCCGTCAAAGAGAGGTGGTTCCTGTGTGGAATGTCCCTCTTTGAATTGTGATGTATTTGTTATACTTGATGATACTATCCTTCACCTTGCTCTGATACCAAGTGTAGGATCTAATCTAATATAATTTGTAGGGTTGCGCTCTCTTATACAAAGAGTAGAATCTGCAGAAGCATTAACTAAAATACTAGAGAGCGTTGATTAGTGTTATTTAAAGAGTTTGCAAGATGTGTTATAAATTGCAAGAAAGAATGACAACAATATCAGAAAACGAACATCACAAACACAAGCATGTATACTGGTTCCATCTCCCGGTGTACATCTAGTCCCCAAGCAAATACCACTTGAGATTTTCACTATGATTTTGAAACCTTACAAAATCAAAAACAAACCTGAGAAATTTGCAAAACCATGCAAATTACAACCCCAATTGACAAGAACATGCCAATTGCACATCGATCTCTAGACCAAGATATCAACCCTCTCAAGCTCGAGAGAAACCTTCCTTGAAGCAAGAATACAAATCCAATCCTATAAGCCTTGATGTAGATATGAACGTGTGACAATGGCTTATGAATCTTTTTGACTCTCTGAATATTACCTAAATAATATCTAAGAATGATGGAAACAAAGGTAATATCTTGAAACTCTCTTTTTCTAAAACTTCAAATTGAAAACTGGAAACTTGAGAGTTAATTTGCACAATATATGAATCTTACAAGTGCAAGTGATGGTTAATTGTTTTATGACGTTTTTACCTATTTATAGCCCTTGAAAAGATAAGTTTTCAAACCCTAAAAACATACACAAACGGCTATAAACAGTCAAGCATTCAAATCTCAAACTGTCAGAAAAACTATCTATGTAGTCGACTATAACTCTTAGTAGTCGACTACTCTGAGTTCAAACAAACTCTGTGTAGTCAAATTATTTCTTACTAGTCGACTACTTTGGTCATTAGTCGACTACACTATAAATGATAGAAAGTCTGGAATTCCGATTCAAAGTTGATTAGTCGACTACAAAGCTTATTAGTCGAATAATATGAAATAACACATAAACTGATATTCTGTCTAAGTCTTGAGTAGTCGACTACTAAGGCTATTAGTCGACTATGAAGGTATAGATATGAGATATCTGATATGTTTTAAGACACATTCAATATCTATAACCTCTAATGGTTAACATAGGGGATTTTTATTGTTAACCACACACTAAGTATGTGTTAATGTGTTCTAAATACTGTATGTGTATGTGTGTGATTGATCAAGGCTTGTACAAGTTTCTAAGCAAAAAAAAGTAAAATTACATTTTGACAATTACGTATATCTTCTTCTTTGCTTCATGTTGGATTGAACTCATCTTATGTTTTGAGTATCTCTTTGAATATCATTATTGATTTTGTTCTGATACTGCAAAACAAATGTTAGCAAATAATACACACAACATATAATATTTGTTATCATCAAAACAAACCTATCTTAGGGTCAAGATTACCAACACATTCTTTATATTATATTTTCCTGATAAATTAAAAATTCCTAGACTACCGTTCATCCTCAAATACAATAGCTCTCCCCCTTCCCCCTCTCTCTCTCTCCTTCGTTTCACTTTCCCAACTAAAGACGATCTTCGTAGCCTTAAGAGGAGATTCTCAATTCTAAGAGGAAGGAAAAAAACATCAGCGTGAGTGTGATCTTGATCAAGGGTATCACCGCTGAGGATCAGGTGAGACACGGGCACAATGGGCACCATGAACGCACCATCCACAACATGTCATCGTCGTCACTGAGAAAGAAGTCAGATTTTACCCTCGTATCCAAGGTCCAATGTGGACTCCTCGTGTACTTCCTGGCCAACCTGCAAGAGGTTTTCCTTAACACAAAGCTCTTCATCCTCTTCCCTATCGTCCTCCTCACCATTGTCGCTCACTCCTTCAAATTCTAGGAAAAATGTAGCACATTATGCCGAAGCGTAGCACTTTATTTATAAAATATATCTCTTTATGAAATTGGGTAGTTCTTTATGCTTGAAGTGAAGCTTTTTAATGCTAAAGTATAGCTCTTTTTTATCTTTGGAAATCCTAAAACTAAAAAAAATCGATTAGTATTTTTTTGTATAATGTAAATGTATGACGATGTACATAATGCGATGTTTGATCAGTTATTTTTATAACCGACATGTCCACTCTCGGTTATACAATTTCTCGGAAAGTGTAGCTCTTTATACTAAAACGTAGCACTTTACTATAAACATGTAGCTCTTTATGCATAAAGTGTAGCTCCTTAAAGCTAAAATATAGCTCTTTATTGTCTCTAGAAATTCTCAAATTGAAATTAAATCAAATCAGTTTTTTTGAACAATGTAAATGTGTGATGATGTATACATTATGTTGTTTGGGCAATTCTTCATATAACTAGCAGGTCCACTCTCATTTATACAATTTCTGAGAAAAGTATAGCTCTTTATACTGAAGCTTAGCACTTTATTATAAATGTTTAGCTCTTTATACTGCAGCTTGTTGTGGGCTTGACTTTGGGCCCATTCGAAGTGTTTAGCCCATGGGCATTCACTTCTTGGATCCAAGTTAATCATCGTCCTAAGTGAAAATACATTTTGAGCCGTCTATAAGACTCTCCCTCTCAAAGTTTTCAAGATCCTACATTTTAATTTGTAGTTAAAATACTTTGGATAAATAGCCAGAGGTGTAATGTTGAACTTGGCTTGAGTTGTCTTGATTAGGTGAAAACTTGTCTTCATCCACCCACTTGGTCGCTAGAGGTGTAATGTTGAACGTAGCTTTCTTTGTTGCAGACTTGTATCAAAGGATTGATGATGCTTGTACTCATCGAAATCCATGCTTGAAATAGAATTCACCTTTTCTATTGTTGAGGAGATGCTGAGAAATTAGCAAAGTTCAACTGATTCTGGGTATTAGCGAAGGTCGCTCAATTTTGGACTGCTGGGTGAAGTTCATCAATTATCGATGGGCTGTTAGGTGATGTTTGTCAATTAGCGATGTTCTCTAGCTAACCTAGTGTTTTCTCATCTTTAATCCACATGCAAACTCAATTAAATATCAAATTAGGGTTTAAATATGATTAGAACATGATTAACAAGTTAAAAATGAAATTTTGAAGAACCCTAATGATCATAATTATGTTTCTATTATAAACAGCAAGAAAAACATGTAGATCTAACATTTGTTTAAGATCTAACAACAAAAATCTATTCTTTTTCACATTAGATTAAGGTCTAAGCATGTAAACACAATTTAAACTTCTAAACTAGCTATTTAACTATGGGGATGGGTTTGGATGTAAGTGATCTTGCCTTAATATCATGTGCAAGCCTCTGAAACAAATAGCAAGCAATCCATAAGCATAAACAATCCGTTCTCCCTCGCCACACGTCGATAATCTCGCCCTCGTGTCGGTGTTTTGCTTCACAAAGTGTAAAACCCCGAAATACTGAATGTTATGAGATATAATAATAAACATGTTATATTGTGATAAATAACGTTTATTGATATTTGAGTATACTAGGAATTGATTTGAGATCAATCCGATGTTGGATTTAATCTAATAAATCTATTTGTGGGCACATATGATTAATCAATGTGTATTGCTATCTTTCAGGATAACCCACTAAAGTGATCAATTAATTTGGGTTAATGGGTATTTAAATAAGTCATGGGGTTATATGTGCAGATACCAGGTTGTAATTGTGATTTGATGAGGGGTCAAATTATAAATGTATAACATCTATAAATAAGGGGTTATGGTTCCTAATCTAGGGTTATATTCTCTAATTCTCTTCAACCCCATCTAGAGAGAAATTCGGCTAGAGAAAACCCTAAGGTTAGAAGATCCAAAACCCATCTCAAGTTTAATCTATGGATTCAGGTATAAGCTTTCGCTCCTTTAGATTATTGTTAATCTCTTCGAATTAATCATGGCTTTATGGTTTAGATCTCAAGTTTTTTATTAGATCTAACAAGTGGTATCAGAGCCACCTTGATTTGTTCTAAGAGATTAAGATTAAAATTAGGGTTTTTTGATCTTAATTGGTTTTCGGATTCAGTTTTGTTCACGGATGAATAGTAACGGCTGTTGAAAAATCTTTTTTCGGATGAACAGTAACGTTTTTCGGATGAACAGTAAAGTTTTGGAATTTTTTGGATTTTTTTTTGTTTTTTTTGGGATCTGGATCAAGAAATCATCTTGTTTCTCTTTTTTTCGATTTTGGATCTAGATTTGAAAATAAAATCGATGAATCTTTGGATTTTTTGGGTTTAATCTTCGGTCCCATGCTCCTCGCCAGCGAAGTTTCGCTGGCGGCCTCGCCCTCGACTCCGACGATAGCGGCGGCGTCAGGAAACCCTAGGGTTTCGACCTCTTGGGTGCCGGAGCAATGGCGGCGGCGGTTTCGGTTTGAAACTCTAAGGGTTCGTGGCGAAAATTAAGGAGATGGTTACCTCAAACGAACTTCGCGTTCATTCTCAGGTTGAGCCTCGCACTCAATTTTAACGAACTTTGCGTTCGTTCACAGGTGAGCATCGTGCTCAAATCAAACGAACCTCGCGTTCGTTCTAAGGTGAGCCTCGCGCTCAGTTCTAAGGTTGAGCCTCGCGCTCAAATCAAACGAACCTCGCGTTCGTTCTAAGGTGAGCCTCGCGCTCAGTTCTAAGGTGAGCCTCACGCTCAGTTCTAAGGTTAAGCCTCGCGCTCAAATCAAACGAACCTCGCGTTCGTTCTAAGGTTGAGCCTCGCGCTCAATACAAGTTTAGCCTCACGCTCAGTTCTCAGGTGAGCCTCGCGCTCAATTCAGGTGAGCCTCACGCTTAATACAAGTTGAACCTCGCGCTCAGTTCTTAGATGAGCCTCGCGCTCAATTCAAGTCGAACCTCGCGTTCATTCTCAAGTTGAACTTCGCGTTTATTATCAAAACGAATCTTGCGTTCGTTCTCAAGTTGAACATCACGTTCAAACGAACCTCGCGTTCGTTCTTAGGTGAGTCTTGTACTCAATACAGTCGAACCTCGCGTTCGAGTCAAGCGAACTTCATGTTTACTATGGTTAGGCCTCGGCTTTTCATGGGTCCACTTTGGTATACTTAATTTATTCAATTAAGTTATGGGCCCTAATTAAGCTATGAGACCCCAATTAAGTTTTTGGAAGTTCAGTAATTTAAATTAAAACCGTTTAATTTAAATCTAATTTGGTAGTTAATCAATTACTTAATTCAAATATTATGACACTAAGGTATTAAGGTTGTCTCTCACTCCAATTGTTTAATTGAAACAAGAAGTTGCCAAAGTAACCTCTCTTGTGTAGATTAATCATGAGGAATGTGAGATGGTTGTGTGTATGCTTTCGTGTAAATATTTAATCGGCCCAAAGGAAGGTTAATATTTATTTAGATTGTATACACATCTGCGATGATAAGCGTGTGACAATTATAAGGTTTACATGTGAATAATAAATTGATCCAAAGATAGTTTCATTATTTGACATGAGTTATTATCAATGTTTGATCATTGCAACAATGTATCACTTACAAGTAAATATTACTGTCCAAAGACTTGATATTAATATTGTGCCAGATATCTTGGATGGGATTTGTCATTATTTGAATTTTATTGATTACTAATTATGGTTATTAATGTGAGCATCTTTTGTTTATTTCAGCTAATGCATTTGCTGCAACAATTTCTGCTAACATCAACTCAATTCCCATGCTAAATGGGACAAACTTCAAGGTTTGGAAAGAGAACATACTAATTGTTCTTGGCTGCATGGATCTTGACTATGCATTAAGAACTGAACAATCCCAACCTCTCAATGCGGATAGCACTCCTGATGCAAAGAAGGAGTATGAGAAGTGGGAGCGTTCAAATCGCATGAGTCTTATGATCATTAAGCGTGGTATTCCGGAAGCCTTCAGGGTCATAAAATCCGAAGGGATTACTAAGGCTAAAGATTTCCTTACCGAAATTGAGAAGCGTTTTGCGAAAAATGATAAGGTAGAAACAAGCACGCTCTTAGCTCGCTTGATTTTAATAAAGTATAAGGGCAAAGGAAATATCAGGGAGTACATTATGGAAATGTCTCATATTGCTTCAAAGCTTAAGGCACTTAAACTCGATCTTTGTGATGAGTTATTGGTGCATCTGGTTTTGTTGTCTCTTCCTACACAATTCAATCAGTTTAAGGTCAGTTATAACTGCCAAAAGGAGAAATGGACTCTAAATGAGCTTATTTCATACTGTGTGCAAGAAGAAGACAGGTTGAAGCAAGATAAGACAAAAAGTGCTCATTTGGCCTATGCCTCTAAGGATAAGGGCAAGAAAAGGAAGAATGATAATAAAGCTGCTAAGGGTCCAGTTCAGAAGAAACAACATAAGGATAATCAGGGTTGTTTCTTCTGTAACAAACCTGGACACGTAAAGAAGGATTGTACAAAATATCACGCCTGGCGTGCTAATAAGGGTACGTTCCTTACTTTGGTCTGTTCTGAGGTTAATTTAGCTTCAGTACCTAGAAACACTTGGTGGTTAGACTATGGTGCTACTACTCACATAAGTGTTTCTATGCAGGGTTGCCTGAGCTACCGAAAGCCAAGTGATGTTGAAAGACACATCTTTGTGGGCGACGGACAATCGGTAGATGTGGAAGCAATTGGGCACTTTAGATTGTTGTTAGGAACTGGTTCTTATTTGGATTTGAAAGATACTTTTGTAGTACCGTCTTTTAGATGGAATTTGATTTCAGTTTCTGTATTGGACAAATCAGGTTATTCTTGTTCATTTGGAAACAATCAATTTAGTTTATCTTTTAATTCAAATGTTGTGGGAACTGGTTACTTGAGTACTTATGATAACTTATATTTGCTTGATACAATTGCTTCTTATAATGAATGCTTGCATGTGGAATCACGTGGTACTAAGCGTAAATTAAACAAGGAAAATTCGGCGACATTATGGCATAAGCACTTAGGTCATATCTCAAAAGGTAGAGTTGAGCGTCTTGTGTCTGATGGCATTTTGGATTCCCTTGATTTTTCGGACTTCGACGTATGTGTTGAATGTATCAAGGGAAAACAGACCAAAGTTAAGAGATTAGGTGCCAACAGATCTTCGGATGTCTTAGAATTGATACATACGGATATTTGTGGACCATTCCCTACGGAATCCTGGAATGGTCAACAATATTTTATATCATTCATAGACGATTACACACGGATATTTGGGTACCTATATCTTATTCATGAAAAGTCTGAGTCTCTGGACATGTTCAAAACCTATAAAGCTAAAGTTGAGAATCAACTCAACTGAAGAATTAAAACCGTTAGATCTGATCGTGGTAGTGAGTACTACGACATATATGATGGTTCAGGGGAACAACGTCCAGGACCATTTGCTAGATACCTAGAGGAATGCGGTATCGTCTCACAGTACACTATGCTAGGTTCACCTAGCATGAATGGTGTAGCTGAACGACAAAACAGGACTCTTAAGGATATAGTAAGAAGTATGATTGCTCATTCTTCTTTACCAGAGTCATTCTGGGAAGAAGCACTTAAGACAGCAGCTTATATTCTGAATAGAGTACCAAGTAAAGCAGTTGCTAAAATACCTTATGAGCTTTGGACTGGTCGAAAGCCCAGTTTAAAGCATTTACATATTTGGGGATGTCCAGCTGAGGCAAGGCCTTATAGGCCAAATGAAAAGAAATTGGACTCCAAAACAGTTAGCAGCTACTTTATTGGGTACTCTGAACTCTCTAGGGGCTATAAGTTTTATGATCCCATACTAAGGAATATTTTTTTGAGACGGGAACAGCAACATTCTTTGAGAATGTTGAGTTTGAGGGAGAAATAAGGTTAGAGACATTGCTTTTGAGGAGGAATTGGCTTCAGATCCAATCCATATAGTTACTTTTGACAATATTCAGGTTCCTATACCTGTTGTTGCTCAAGAAGTAAATCCAGAACCTCAAGATGATAATGTTGAACAACTCCCAGTTCCAAAAGAACAAACTCAACAACCTCAAGAACCAATGCCATTAAGGAGATCCACGAGAGAAAGGAGAAATGCTATTTCGGATGATTATATTATATTTCTTCAAGAACATGAGGAAAGTAGTGGAATGTTGGAAGATGATCCAATCAACTTCTTTTAGGCCATGAAAAGTTCTAACTCTCAACAGTGGATTGATGCCATGAATGAAGAGTATAAGTCTATGCATGACAATAAGGTTTAGGAACTTGTCCTGTTACCAGAAGGTGCAAAACCAATTGGTTGTAAATGGATTTTTAAAACCAAACGGGATGCAAACGGTAATGTGGAGAGGTATAAGGAACGTCTTGTGGCTAAAGGCTATACTCAAAAGGAAGGCATTGATTATACAGAGACTTTCTCTCCGGTTTTATCGAAAGACTCATTCAGATCAATCATGGCACTTGTTGCTCATTATGATCTTGTGTTACATCATATGGATGTTAAGACTGCATTTCTCAATGGAGACATTGATGAGATGATTTATATGGTGCAACCAGAAAATTTTGTGTCAGGAGACCCAAAGAATATGGTCTGCAAATTAAGAAAATCCATATATGGACTCAAGCAAGCTCCTCGTCAATGGTATCATAAGTTTCAATAAATAATTATCTCGTTCGGTTTTGAGATGAACATTGTTGATGACTGTGTATATCACAAGTTCAGTGGGAGTAAGTATATTTTTCTGGTTCTGTATGTCGATGACATATTACTTGCCACTAATGATATAGGCATGTTGTACGAAACCAAGAGATTTTTATCAAAGAATTTTGAGATGAAAGATCTTGGGGACGCCTCTTTTATATTAGGAATCCAGATACATCGAGATCGCTCTCGGGGTATTCTTGGATTATCACAAAAGAGCTATATCGATAAGGTACTTAAAAGGTTTGGCATGCAAGACTGCAGACTAGGAGATACCTCTGTTGCTAAAGGAGACAAGTTTAGTCTCAATCAGTGCCCTAAAGGTAACCTTGAAATTCAGGAAATGCAGAAGATTCCTTATGCTTCGGCTGTAGGAAGTCTAATGTATGCTCAGGTATGTACGCGTCCAGATATTGCGTACATTGTTGAGATGTTAGGCGGATACTTAAGCAACCCTGGTATGGATCATTGGATAGCAGTCAAAAGGGTTATGAGGTATCTTCAGAAAACAAAAGATTACATGCTCACATACAGAAAATCAGAAAAGTTGGAGGTCATTGGGTATTCGGATTCTGATTTCGCTGGATGTCAAGATAGCAGAAAGTCTACATCAGGCTACATCTATATATTAGCAGGAGGAGCTATATCATGGAAAAGTGTTAAACAGACACTCATAGCTTCCTCCACTATGGCAGCAGAATTTGTAGCTTGCTATGAGACATCCAATTAGGGAATATGGCTACGAAATTTTATCACGGGACTGTGTATTTTAGAAAATGTTGAAAGACCACTAAGGTTATATTGTGATAATAAATCTGCAGTAATGTATTCCAATAACAACATGAGCTCAATCAAGTCAAAACATATTGACATTAAGTTCCTGGTTGTGAAAGAAAGGGTACAGAGTGGACAAATATCCATAGAGCACATTGGGACAAACTCCATGATAGCTGATCCTCTTACTAATGGATTGCCACCCAAGGTCTTTCATGAGCATACTGTTCATATGGGTATGGTATTATTTGAGGATATTATGTTTTAGTGGGAGTTTGTATTTATGGTGCTTTATGTTTGGTTGTATTGTTTGATCAGAATAAAGTATTCAGTTAAGACACTCTGCTACAATATGTTTGGTTTTGACCTCACTAAAGGAGGACCAGTTGAAAATAGACATGTACTGATCACATTGCATGTAATTTTCATGCTGCACATCCATGATTGATTTATGTCGTTTGATTGTATTGGTATATGTGACCATTGATGGGTCGAGTCACGATAAATATAACGAAGACCGCTTTGATCCTATATTGATATAGTCAATGGACGAGATTGTTCGGA
>BQKN01060247.1:7509-50756 GCA_022839385.1 Asparagus kiusianus
TGTGAAGGTTACTGCTAACTTTGGTTTGTTAGTTGTTAAGGTTACTGTTAATTTGTGGCATGTTAGTTGTTAAGGTTAAGCGTTAGTTGTTAAAGTTATAAATCTGCTATGAAAGTTATTGTTGACATGTGTCTTGTTGTTTTTCTTTGTAGATAAAAGGCTATATTAGATTTGAGGCCTACATGAATTCATGTATTCTTTAATGCAACATATGGGCCAAAGGCATTAGGATGCCTACAAAGATAGTGTATTCAGACACTACGCTTATTTTGGCCCTCATGGTCTTAATCTTCCGACTTTCAAGCACGTGCTGAGTGGGACGGGAATGTTTACATCGGAAATCGATTTCTTTGCAAAACCTATTTACAACGTTTATCATTTACAATAAGTTCAAAAGAAGGAGCCTTTTTATAAGACTTTTCTTACACAAAAGAAATAAAAAGACAATCTCCTAGAAACATACGTAGAGGACGTTTAGCATCCACTACTTGCGTAGGATCTTTGCCTGTACCAGGGACTCTTTGATCCATGGACCGTCGAGTATCATATCCGGTTGATGCACACAAAGGCTTAGTGTTCTTTGTTTTAATCGAGGAAACTTATAACTGAAGTAAATAATCTCAACTAAGTAAGATTATTACTCTTCTCAAGATCAAAATCAAGTCTGATCTCGAGGGAAGGATGAAAAGGGGCTTCAGACCTCTCAAAATATTCCTCTTTATGCTGAAGTTCATTGAGATCTTGCTAGCCTCTCTCTGAAATTCCTAGGTCTGCTCTCACAGGGCCAGCACCTCACCTCCAAGCTCCAAATTTCATATCTCCCAAGCATAGGGGCCCTAGGGGTGTATTTACAGGCTTTAGATGTCGTGTTTTCAGATGAGAATTCATGATTTGATCTTATCTTCAGTTAATAATGGTTTAACTACATTTAGGGATGATCCTAAGGTAGTTAGGGAGGTAGTAGATCGAACGAATACCGAGAAAATCATCCGAAAATACGTCATTAGTAACTTCACTGTGCGAGTCACCTCAATGTGATCCGACACTGTTTCGAGTCACATTGAGGTGACTCGGGATTTTTGAGTCACCTTGAGGTGACTCGGAATTTTCAATTCCCAGTTTGGTCTTGTTCTGTCGTTTTGCGCAAGTTTTGACGTTTCGTACCATGGACCGACCCCATCGTCTACACCCATAGGACGCATTCCTTTGCTTCTTTTTAGCCTCGGATGATCTCTTTTGACTCAGATGATGATGTTTATCGTCTTCTCTTCATATCGAGCTATATTTTGGTAACCTATAGGCTTGGTCCAATAGTTCAGGCGAGGTTTGATCAGTTCAGGCAGACTTCAGAATATGCTACGAAGAACGGGTCATAACTTTGAATCCGTGAGTCGGAATTGGATGAATTATATATCAAAATTGTCTCTCTCGACAAGACAGGACCAACCAAACCAACCAAAGTTTGGTTTGCCACCATTCATTTTGTCAAATTCCCTCCGGTTTGAGAGATATCATTGTTTTTGTCAGTTTTGAGCTTCTTTGTAATCTATAGGAAATTTTTTGTGCCTACAGGGAATAAGATGAAATTTATTTTCACTGATACCAAAACTAGAGAAGATATCGAGTTCTCATTCAACCTTGAATAAGTTATGAGTCATACATGGTTCTCCAACAAGGGAGATTTTGTTGGCTCCAACAGAGATCAAAAAATCAAATTTGGTTGAGGTTTTTTTTTTCAAAACTGATGGTTATAGCAGTAGGGCTCCTCCAGCACCCACTAAATGCCATGTTGAGGATCTACTCACATATCTATAACTATTCCTACTTTTTATGGTTTAGAGCAATGACTAGAATTCATGCATTCTTGATAGTGATAGTTAGGGATTTGTTTTTAAGTATAGTTGTTAGTTGTTAGGGTTAGGGATTATTTGTTATGTATACAAATTGGTTGTTAAGCTTGCAGATAAGTTGTTAAGATTATGGGTTTACTGTTAAGGCTACAAATTATTTGTTAAGGTTACTGATTGGTTGTTAACATTACTGGTTGGTTGTTAATATTGTATATTGGTTGTTAAGTTTACAGATTTGTTGTTAAGGTTATAGTTTAGTTATTAAGGTACTGTTATGGCTACGATTTTGTTGTTAAGGTTATAGTCTGATTGTTAATATTTTATTTATCTCATGTACAGTCGTGGTACTATGAATTTACTAGTACCGAGAAGCCAGTATTGGAAAGTATGCCTAGGCCTCACCTCAAAAATTGGGTGAGACTAGGAGAAGTTAGGGGATTCATAAGATTGGTCACTATTATAGCTAAAGCTCAGCACGCTACTATAAAACTTCCACAGTTACAGGGCCAAGTTCAAAGACTACATAAGGTTTTTAAAGAACCAGGTAAAGGTTTGCGAGGAAGGAGAAGAAGAAGGAGAAAGAGAAGAAGAAAGAGGAAAAGAAGAAGAAGAAGAAGAAGAGAGAGAGAGAGAGAGAGAGGGAGGGAGGGAGGGAGGGAGGGAGGGAGGGGGGGGGGGGAGAGAGAACTTATTGTATTGATAAAGTGGTCGAGCAACACAATGAGGTAGTTAATCAAATAGAATTGCCTCAGCAACTGATGTTTTGGAAGAGGGCTGCGATGATGAATCAAAAATTACTCACGACACTGAGAATAAATATAAAGATCAGAGAGTTACCGACCGAGGAGAGATAACTTCTCTATCTGCAAAGTGGCTTCTCTATCTGTAGAAGTGAGAATACTGAGAGAGGAGCTGAGCAAAGCCCAATGCAGAAGTTTCACAGTATATAACAATAAGAAGTTGAAGGGACAGGTGTCCAGCACAGCGATGGAGGAGCAAACTTGTACATGTTAGACTTCTATTTTTATTACTTGTGAATTATATTGTGTTGTTGTTAAGATTACAGATTACTTATTATGATTACAGATTTGTTATTAAGTTTACGGATTGGTTGTTAAGATATTACAAATTTTTATAAAAATAGTTTGAAAATATTAAGTAATATATTGTTTTTGTTTTTTGACTCAGGCACTTCACACAAGGTGGTTGATATTGAGATTGAGAGGGAATTCCTTCCACCAGAGGAATTCCCTCCATATGGCTTTATTAACATTGATATAGAGGGGAAAGTCCCTCAACCAGGAGAAGTCCCTCTAACAGAGGAATTCTCTCCAACTGATGTGACTGGCATTGATATAGAGAGGGAAGGTCCTCGACCAGAGGAAGTCCCTCCAATAGAAGTTGACTTATTTTTCAAGGATGAAGATGTTCCTCTCATTATTAATATGAATAAGAGAAAGAGGATTCCAAGAGTGCCTGCACCTCTTAAAAGAAGCAGAATAAGAAGAAGGCTAAAGCATTCCAAACATGTAGTTATCCCTTACACTAAGGAGAAGGAGAAGGCAACCAAAGGAAAATAAATTGTGTAGGAAAATGAAAGAGTAGAAGTGGGGGAAAAGGAGAAAGTGGATGTGGGCTCTAATGTTGATTTGCCGCCTGCTGGGCTATAAGGTGATCCCCGAGAAATTTGGAAAACCTTTATGCATTGTCCTATGAGTAAGGAAGAACAAAAGTTTAGGGAAGACTTAAACAAAGGGATTTCCTTTCCAGAAGGTTTCATCATTAAATTTTAGGATTAGTACCTAACATTTTTACATAATTATAAGGTATAGACAGATGTTGTTGTCAATCTGACAAAAGAGGAGAATAAAGTCTCAACCATGTCGGTATTTGTAGGTGCAACAAGTAAATATTGAGCTCATATTATAATTTTATTGCTTTGCTTTTAAGGTTATCTCCTAGTTGTTAAGGTTAAAGTTTGGTTGTTAGTGTTACGATTTGGTTATTAAGGTTAAACAGCAGTTATTAATGTTACAGATTTGTTGTTAACCTTGCAGACTAGCTGTTAAGGTTAGCTAATTGCTATTAAGGTATATTAATTGTTTTATTCTTTTTACAGTATGATAAAAGTGTACAGATCTAAATGGTCATCTATTGACTGATTTTAGCTTCTTAACATCTCACATAGTGGTCGACTTGATGATTCAGTAAGATTAAATTTACTCTTTGTTTGTTGTAAAATGAGATCTCAAAATTTATATTAATCAAATTGTTTGTAACAAATCAAAATCGCTTTTACACAGAAACAGAGAGAATTGATTCGATCTCTCTTTGTTTGATGTGGGTTTTTGGTAGCGATAGGATGCCTCCCTCAATGCTCGTGTCGAGTTTGCTTCCCTTTGACGATTCGAACGAGATTGCAGACAAACTCCAGCGTGATGTAGAAGTTTGGTTGGATGAGTTCGAAGGCCGAACAAGTGCTTGATTTCTTGTAGGCCGAGTATGCCAATATCTCAAAGTTCGGTCCTCTTCTCCTGAGGATTCGAACAAGACTGCCAATAAGATTCGTCACATGGTAGAAGTTTATCGGAGTTTGAATACCTGAGCTAAGATGCTTGAAAGCCGAATACACAAAGTGGATTTAATGCTCTCTCCAATACCCGCGTCAATGCCCTCCCTTTTCCTATAGCTGAATATGGCTATTTACAGCTAAAAATATCATAACTACCACAATGCCCTCCCTTTTCCTATAGCTGAACATGGGAAGTAGTCGTAACCACTTCCACAATCCAAGTAAGTGGTTTTAACCAATCAGGCGAGGTTGGTGATCCTGACGAGTTTGCAGGCGAGGTTGGAGAGCCTGCCGAGTTTGTAGGTGAGGTTAGCAAGCCTGGCGAGCTTGCAGGAGAGGTTGGCGAGTTTGCAGGCGAGCTTACAGGCAAGCTAGGTGAACAAACGAGGTTGACAGGCGAACCCCTTTAAGCATTCAGGCAAGCTTAAACCCTGTTGGCGAGCTTGGACTGTGCAGGCGAACCTCCTACTAGTGAGCTTGACTCGTGCGGGTGAGCGACGCATTCAGGTGAGCTTAGCTAACTTGCGAGCTAGCAAAGTAAGCTTTCAGGCGAGCTTAGTTCTTTTAGGCGAAGTCCAACGATTAGGCGAACTTCACTTCTCCTGTGAAGTCAAGCATTCAGGTGAACTTTACTTGGCCTATTTGATGCAGTCTAATAAACAAAACAAGCTTTGTTCCTGCGAGCTTGGATGCTCAGGCAAAGTTGTACAGGCAAACTCCTAAAATTTGGGATAAAGGCAATTTTATTTGCCTACAAAACCCCCTTCAAAGTTTTCAGACCCGAATCAGGTTGCATGAGATCTAAAATACTTTGAATAGAAAAAGATCATCATTCGTTGGTTTAGACGAAGTAAGGTACCTTACTGGCGAACTCGATCACTTTGGTTAAGTGGAGCTCTTTAGACGTAGCTAATGGTTGTCACTTAGGATTTTTAGCAAACCCTCAGCTATCAACGAACTTGATTTGTCTTTACCAACTGCAGTTTGAGTTGGACTAACCATGATTTTGCCCTCAGCATGGTAAGTTATTGAGGAGTTTCTCTTAGGCTTAATACTAAGGTTTCTCCTCTATCCTTAGCCATTCGAGGGGTTGGATTAAATGTTTGAACATGATTACAACGGTTAAGTCGTGATCGAGTTTTGTTGTGTCGTTTAGTGTAATAGCTCAATCTAGTGTTTTGAAAGTGAGACTCATCGCATGGTAGGCCTGCTGGGGTGTGTGACTCATCGTATGGTAGGTCACTAATTGGAAATAAGGGGGAAGATAGGGGCTCATCGATTGATAGGCCACTATTAATGATTAATATCATTTGCAGGAATGACGGTGTAGAAATAATCAAGTCGTTCAGTGACATAGGAGTATAACGACTGTGATCGGGATAGAGGCACATCGTATGGTAGGCCAATATCAATGAACAATATCATTTGTAGGAATGATAGTACGAAAATGATCAAATCGTTCAGTGACATGGGAGTATAATGACTAGGATCAGGATAGAGACACATCACATGGTAGGCCACTATCAATGAATAATGTTATTTGTAGGAATGGCAGTGTGAAAATGATCAAGTCCTTCAGTGACTATAGGCAATAAAAATTACCTTTATATCTGCACAGCAACTTGGAACAAGCAAAAGATTTCAACATTCCATCTGAGTGAAGTCAGGCCTACCTGAGCAAAGTCAGACCCATCTGAAAGTCAAGTTCACCTGAATGCTTGACTTCACAAAACAGACAAAAATGCTGATATCTCTCAAACCAAAGGGAATTTGGCAAAATGTACGATGCAAACTGAACTTCAGTTGGTTTGGTCGGCCTTGTCTCATCAAGATAGTCGATTTTCATATATAATTTATATAATTCTAACTTACGATTTGAAAGTTATGGCATGTTCTTCATAGCATGTTTTGGAGCTCGCCTAAAGAGCAAGCTCGCCTGCAAAGGAGTTTAGCTCACCTGAAGGCTTGAAGCTTTAAGCTCGCCTACATAGCCTCGCCTACTAAACTCGCCTGCATAAGCCAAGCTCGGTTGACAACTTGAAGCTTGTCTGCATGAGCCAAGCTCACCTAAAGGCCTAGCTCGCATGCATGCTTGAAGCTCATCTGCATAAGCCAAGCTCGCCTGATAGCTTAAAGCTTGCCTACATGAACCAAGCTCGACTGTCAGCTAGAAGCTTTCCTGCATGAACCAAGCTCGCCTGCATGCTTGAAGCTTGTCAGCATGCTTGAAGCTCCCCTACACGAGGCAAGCTCGCCTACAAGCTTGCCAAGCCCACTCACTTCAGGCATGGGAGAGGTCACTTCCCACGATTTAAGGGAATGGCTATGATTCTCCTCATGGCCATACCCAGTATAGGAATGGTCACTTCCCACGATTTAAAGGATTGGTCATGATTCTCCTCATCGCCATACCCAGTATGGGAATGGTCACTTCTCATGATTTAAAGGAGTGGATACACCCTCCTTCCTCTCTATAAAAGGCTATGAGCAGCCATAGAGAAATGGTCTGAGGACCTGACCTCTTTGAGGGCGAATTTGAGAGATCTCAATACCATCTTGGACTTGAGATCCGTCTTGTTCCTGGCATGCTGATAGCGGAGTCTTGTTCTTTGGAGATCGGACTTCTTGTCATTCAAGAAAACCGAATTTGTGGCATCTTTAGCCTACAAGCACAAGCACTTGTTTGTCCTTGGTTGATCGAACTCATCCAATCAAGCTTCTACTGCATACTGAAGCTTGCCTACAACCTTGTTCGGATCGTCCAAGGGAAGCAAACTCGACGCAAGTATTCGAGGGAGGTATCCTATCGCTACCAAAGAACCCACATTAAATAAGAAGGACATTCTCTTCGCTTCTTATAACTTGATTTCGTGATTTGTAATAAGCCATTCTTATCAATACAAATCGCCGCCTTCTCGGAGAAATTAATTTTACACATCTACAGTAACATGAGGGTATAACGACTATGATCGGAATAGTGGCACATCACATAGTAGGTCATTATCTTCAATCGCTCTAAGGAGGTAGGACGTTCAGGAAAGATCAGAGAGTGAATCATCACATGGTAGATTACTATTCTGATCGAGTGACAAGTAGGTGTTCATCGTATGCTAGAACACTAATAAAAAGGGATTGACTGTTAGAGGTAATTATTAACATGATAGTATTTTGTGGATCCGATATTTTGTTAAAGAGGATTAATGGGGGAATTTAGAGGAAGTGATTATCAGAGGTAATCATTAACGTGATAGTATTTTATGGACCCGCCATCCTGTTGAATAGGATTGGTAGGAGAATTTGGAGGAAAATTAACTATCAGAGGTAATCATTAACATGATAGTATTTTGTGGAGTTGATTGATGGTTTTGTAGAGAAACTGAAACTAGCCTCACTCTAGCGATAATCAAGATTGAAGGATAAAGACGCCTACATCCAATAAGGCTTGGATCTTATCCTTTAGGATGTAGCAGTTAGAAGTAGGATGACAAACCATCCTGTGATACGCACAGTAGTTAGGATCATCTGTTCTCGATGTCTCCTTAGGTCATATTGATTCTTGGAGCTTGATCTTTTTTGCCTTGATTAAGGACTTGAGGAGTGGGATGACTTGCTCATCTTTAAAGTCGTACTTCTACTAAAGCGGTTATCCAAAGAATTGCCTTTTTGCTTCGAAGAAGATTTAGGGGAGGAAGTGGTTTCCACTCCCAAGTCTCCTTCCCCTTTACATAGGTCAGAGGGTTAAAGTTGTCTTGGTCATCACCTCCCTAAAATTCACATGGCTCTTTAGCATCTATATGTTTTAGCATGCTTTCAACTTGTTCTCCTTAGCGGATTAAGTCTTTCCCTGAGCGAGCTTTAACAGCCCCCATATTAGATAGTATATCGATGGAGAGATTGTTCTGGTATATCTTAATGAGAGTGGCCTCAAAAACCTGATCACGGGAATGTAGTGATCGGTTCTTGAATCTCTTGACAAAGTTTCTTACAGACTATGTCTTCTTCTGCTTTTCTGCTAGCAGGGTGGCCATAGATACTTCTATGTTATCGTCGAAGAATCTGTCCATGAAGAGCATTTCCATGTTAGCCCAAGATTTGATGGAGCCTGGTTCTAGCTTGCAAAACCATTCAAAAGTGACTCCTTTGAGAGTACTAATGAACAGTCAAGTCATAACGGGATCATTCCCCACTATGTGCCCAATTTGTGCCTAGAAGTAGTAGAGGTTCTGGGTAGGAGATTGCCATCGAACTGTAGAAGGTTGAGTGGCTTAAACTTTGGAGGATAGGAGACAGAGTCCCATTCGGCAGGGTATGGCCTGATGACCCCCAGTTCATTCACACTTTTCTGGAGTTTCAAGGTGTCAAGTTGGCTTTAGAACTCATCAAGCCTCTTATCTTGTGGGTTGTTACCAAAATATGATGTCCCTTCTACAGATTCAGATGACGAATCAGAGAGCGACTCTGGATTCCCTTCTCCTTCTGTTGTTTGTGGAGGAGTAGGTTCCTGCTTTTTGCTCTTGGTTGAGGACTTCGGGGGAGCCCGTAATGTTCTCTTCTTTTCTTCTTCTTTTTGTTCAGAAGTTTCTTGAGCATCTCCTTCATAGCGTTAGTTGTTGCTTGCTGCATGGCAATTGTAGCTTAGTGCTCTTCCAGCTTTCAGGCTATATTACCAGAGATTTCAGCCATGTGCACCTTGGTATGCTCACCTTGAATTGAGTTTGAGGCCTGAGACGTTGCTACTGCCGAGCAATCGTCATCCTCATCATTAGAAATGGAGGCTAACCATCTATAATCAAGCGGTATGACAACCCCCTTTTTGGTCCGGGTGTGCTGGTAGATACCTTAATGCTTGATGGGGAGGCTTTTCAATCTTAGCGAAAATTCATCGTCAGAAGAGTCTGAATTCTTCACCTTGGACTTCCCTATCAATGTTGACAGTTGCAGTTAGGAGATCCAAATCATCAAGAGCTTGTTCCCCATGTAGCTGCATCTTTGGTGAGGATGTCTTGACATCCGCTCCAACATCCAGCGAGCACTGCTATGATGAGCTTCCAACAGTAGCATCGAAGCGTATGTTTGCGCGTCAGGTGTTCTCTGAGATCCACAATGGGTTGATGCGTACAACCCCCAGCATCAGAGGGACTAAGTACTGGATTCTGGCAAACTTGCCTATGTAGGTAGAGTTACTTATGCTAGCGAACTTGCTTGCTCTGGCAAAGTTCGCCTATTCGGGCAAACTTCGTTGTTTGGCAAAGTTTGTCTGTTCTGGCGAACTTCATTATCAGGCGAAGTTCATCTGTTTGGGGAGCTTGAGTCTAGAGGCGAGGTTCAGCCTATTGTTCTTTCAAGCGAGGTTTGCCTGTTTGACGAGCTTGTTTGGTCTGGTAAAGTTTGCCCATCTGGCGAACTTGGGCCTATTGGCGAAGTTGTTTGGGCTGGCAAACTTGGCGAAGTTCCGCACCATGTACTTTCTAGCAGAGTTTGCCTATCTGACGAACTTGCATGCATTCATCTTGCTCATGTTTGCAAAGTTCGCCTATTATGCAAACTTGGACTCATTTACTCTTCTAGCGAAGCTCAGCTTGTAGGCGAGGTTGGGCTTTCAGGCGAGCCTGGTGAAGTTTGCCAAGTAATTTAAGTTCACCTGAATGGTGAAGTCTTCCTAAATGGTGGACTTCGCTAGCAATGCGAAGTTTGCTTGAACTACGCAATTCTCCAAATTTGAGAACTTGACACCACGGTTCGCTAGAATTGGGAACTTCATGCTTGTTCTTAGTTCTAACATTGTTTTTCAGGCATGAATAGTAATTCAAGCCATCGAAGGAGATCAGGGCTCGTGCATGATGGCAAACGTGGGCTTGTCGTTGCCTTTGCTTGGCTCTCTTTGAGAGAGGAGCATTCATGTCGACGGTGAAGGCATGCTTTGCGCCGACAGGGACAGGAGAATTCTTAGCCTTTCGGCTTGCATCAATTGTTTTAGGGGGAATGGAACCCCTAATATTTGTTCGGGTAGAGCTCTCAGGCATACTAACCTTAGCTTGCTGAGGTTGAGTCACATACAAGGCTTTACAACATTTTCGTGACGTTTTGCCACCAGCAGAAGCCGAAGATAGATATTCTTCATACTTAGCTTTGTCGAAATCAATGATGAGGGACTCAATGGTAGTCCCTACAACAACCTTGTCGAACTGCGCCACCACCATCTTGTTATAAAAAATACTTTCTCCCACTGTGGTCGCCATCTTCTGTTTGCCGTAAAATAAGATCTCAAAATTTGTATTAATCAAATTGTTTGTTACAAATCGAAATCTCTTTTACACAAAAGCAGAGAGAATTGATTCGATCTCTCTTTATTTAACATGAGTTCTTAGTAGCGATAGGATGCCTCCCTCGATGCTCGTGTTGAGCTTTCTTCCCTTTGATGATTCGAATGAGGTTGTAGAAAAACTTCAGCATAGGGTAGAAGTTTGGTTGGATGAGTTCGAAGGTCGAACAAGTGCTTGATTGCTTGTAGGCTGAGTATGCCATGATCTCAAAGTTCGGTCCTCTTCTCCTGAGGATTCGAACAAGACAGTCAATAAGTTTTGTCGCATGGTAGAATCTTTATCATAGTTTGAATACCCGAGCTAAGGTGCTTAAAAGTCGAATGCACAAAGGAGATTTAATGCTCTCTCCAATGCTCGCGTCAATGCCCTTCCTTTTCCTGTAGCCAACTGATACGGGTGTATCTTTTCTTCGGAACTTAGCGATCCTCATGGGAGCTTGAGGATAGATAGTTCTCATGATAGCATAGGAATAGAGGTGTCAAACAGTATAAGGGAACGCAGGTTGGAGCGAGGAACGAGGCAGAGAATCAAAGATTCGAAGAATCCAGATTTCAGCCTATGAGTCGACTCATACATGTACATGAGTCGACTCATCAGGGTGAGTCGACTCATGAATATCATGAGTCGACTCACGAAACTCAGCCGTTTTGCCAAAAGTTTCTGCTCGGTCGACTCATCACCTTATGAGTCGACTCATCAGTCATGAGTCGACTCATATACAGTTTTGAGTGGACTTAAGAAATCAAGTCCTATTAGCAAAAATTTCTGACCAGTCGACTCATCAGTTATGAGTCGACTCATATGAGGTCATGAGTCGACTCATAACTGTTCATAAGTAGACTCATCGGAGTTTTCCAGATTCGTTAAGGACTCTTTTTACGTATTTTCCTGTTTGGATTGGGCTTGGTTATTTACCACTTTGCCACCCTCGTTTGTACACCTATATAAGGGATTGTTTTAGGGTTTAAAACAATCAGAGAGAGTTGAATCAAGAGAGATTAACTTATAATTAAGATTTGGAGAACTTGTTCTTCAATTCTAGAGTGAGATTGTGAGAGATTATAAATTGCATACTCATAATCTAGAGGAGGTATTTTCTTCGCCCAAAACCTGAGTTGTTCTTGTGTTCTTATTGTTTTCTCCTCAACCCACCTTTGGTAATTCCGTGACCAAAGGTGCTCGCACAGCGACTCGTATTAAGTTGGTATCAGAGCGATCAGATCCTACGAAGGGGGCATCATGTGTAGGTCCTGACTCGATCGCAATACAAGAAGCTTGGTGAGATCCTTACTTCCTTGGAAGGAGCCTAAGGTTTAAGGAAGAAGAAGATGTCTGAAGCAGATAACTCAGCAAGACTTGATTTCATGGAGAAGCAGATCGAGAAGATCGGTTCGACACTCAGTCAGCTCGTAGGTCTCATTAACAAAGGGGGCAAAAGGAAGGAATCTTCTTCGAAGGGTAAGAAGAAACTCGTCGAGTCCGATGAAGAGAGCGATGAATCTGATTTAGATGGGGGAGCTGAGATTGTTAGGACTGCTGGACATCAAGGGGGTAAAAATAATTACTAAAATTTAAAGATTGATTTCAAAGTAGAGATTCCTATCTATGATGGGAGTATCAATGTGGAGAAGCTCTATGACTGGATTGAGCGTATGGAGATGTACTTCATGCTCTACGGTTATTCATCCAAGGAGAAGATCGTGTTCGCGACATTAAAGCTTTCAGGGCACGCGTTGACGTGATAGAAGTCCTATTGCAAACAGGAAAAGAAGGCAGCATCGTGGAACAAATTCAAGGATCTACTTAGAAAGCAGTTCTATCCGGAGGGGTTCCTTGAGGAGCGTTGGTACAAGTGGTACGGCTTGCGCTAAAGGTTTAATCAGACCGTTCAAGAGTACACGACGGAGTTCCAGCAGCAGGCGATGGTTCTAAACATCGCAACGAACGAGTACTCCATCTTCATGAAGTACATGGCGGGGCTGAATGATTACATCCGTAAGGAGATGAAGCTGTTCACGGTCGAGACGATTGCAGAAGCAAGCGTGAAAGCAATTGCTATTGAGGGCAAACAGAAGAAGGGCAACGAAACGAAGGGTGATTCCAAACAGTCGGGAGGCAAGTCTAGTGGCTCTCAACATAAGGAATAGAAGAAGAAGGGTGATTCGGGGAAGGCAGGATTGACATGAAATCACTAAAAGCAGACAGGGCACGTGGCTGATCGTTGATGGGAGAAGTTGTAGGATCTGAAATAGATACACTAGAACACTAGAGGGGGGTAAATAGTATTCTTTTAAAATTTATGCAAAGTAGATTATAAATTGCAAAGAAAGAATAGCAATCTCAGCAAATAAACATCACAAACACAAGCATGTTTACTGGTTCCACCTCTCCGGTGTACATCCAGTCCCCAAGCAAATCCCGTTTGAGAGTTTCCACTATGATTTTGAAACATTACAAAATCAAAAGCAAACCTGACCAATTTACAAGACCATGCAAATTGCAAACCCAATTGACAAGACCATGCCAATCGTCATACCGATCTCTAGACCAAGAGATCAACCCCTCTCATAAACCGAGAGAACCTTTCTTTGAAACAATGTACAATTCTAATCCTATAAGCCTTGATATAGATGTGAATGTATAACAGTGGCTTATCAATCTTTTTAACTCTCTGAATATTGCCTAAACAAGCTCGAAGAATGATAGGAACAAAGGCAATATCAGCAACTCTCCTTTATAGGAAAACAGATTGAAAAACTAAAAGTTTAGAGAGTTAATTTGCACAATATGTGAATCTTATAAGTGCAAAACTTTGTGCTTGTTTTCTGATGTTTTAACCTATTTATAGCCTCTGAAATGACATAATTTTAAACCCAATTAACGTCCACAAAATGGCTATAAACAGTCACTTATTTAAAACCTAAAATCTGGAAAAACTACATCTGTAGTCGACTACATGTCATAGTAGTCGAATACAATGAGACTAAACAAACTCTGTAAAGTCAGAAAATTGCTTAGTAGTCGACTACAAGGCATAGTAGTCGACTCACTGTAAACTCACAGATTCTGGAATTTTCTTTTTAGTATTTTGACTGTAACTTTCTCATTCAATATCGGAATGAGGTGATTTAGGATTTGTTAGAAATCTCTTGAAGAGACCTGCAACTTTGCTCTTTTGAGTTTTTCCAGATTCTAATTAATAAGGGGTATAAATAAAATATTTTAAGACTCACTTAATATCTATAAACTCTAATGGCTAACATAGGGGATTTCTATTGTTAACCAACATACTAAGTATCTGTTAGTGTATTCTAACACTATGTGTGTGCATGTGTGTGAGTGATCAAGACTTGTACAAATTTCTAAGCAAAGAAAATATAAAATTACATTTTAACAATAAAGTATATCTTCTTCTTTGCTTCATTTTACCTTGAACTCATCTATGTCTTGAGTATCTCTTTGAATATAATTATTGATATAGCTCTAATACTGTAAAACAAATATTAGCACATAATACACATAACATATAATATTTGTTATCATCAAAATAAACTAATCTTAGGGTCAAGATTCCTAACATTCTCCCCCTTTTTGATGATGACAAATATATGTTATTAAGATATAAAAATTTTAATCCCCCTTGCATAAAATCATTAAATAGAATCTTCTACTTCCCCTGCATCAAAGCATTAGTAAAAAAAATTTCTATATAACTCCCCCTTTGTCATTAGCAAAAAGAAATAAACATAATTCTAGTTAAATTTTTCTTTTCTCGGGTACCTTAATAAAAATATTATGTACTTTGGTACCCTTTTATATTATATCATTAGGATTAGCCCTTAGGAATCCAAATCCACTTGGAATTTGGTTTCCATTTATTAACATAAGTGTAATTCTTTGAATTGCAAACTTCATACATATAAGATGACATATAATCATTCCTATCATGAATATTCAAATTCTTAAGAATCCATATATACTTATTTTGTTTAGCATGAATATTCTTATTATTATTCTTCAAAACATAATCATTCTTTGTAAAATACTTAGGAACAAATCCAATGCCAAAATGATTGTTTGAAGATTTTTGAAATGAGAGAAAATTATTCAAATTCTCTTTACTTTTATTGAATTTACTAACATTCAAACATATATCATCATATTTTAATTTAATAGAAGAAATATCTTTATCTAAAACATTAATGCGAATTTTTAAATCATTACATTCTGATTTTAGATAAACATTCTCATTAGTCAAAATATGATTTTCTTTAAGCAAGGATTTATTCTCGTCTTTCAATTCAATTACTTGAGAATAAGAAATAGTAGAAGAATTAAAATTAGAAATTTCTTCAAGTAATCTTTTATTTTCACCTTTAAGAAAATTATGTGGACCCTTTAATCTCAAAAATGTTTCATATAATTCATTGAAAGCATCTAAACGCTCTTCATTGTCACTTACTTCATCTTGTGTCATAAAACACATATGAGCGCTTTCCTTTTCTTCGATTTTTTCATCCGAAGACGAATCATCACTATCATCCCATGTAGCCACCAAAGCCTTTATTTTCTTGTTGAATTTTGTAGACTTTGGCTTTGATTTTAGAAGGGGACAATCATTCTTCATATGTCCTAGCTTATTGCAACCATAACAAATAAAATTATTGTTAGTATCTTTAACATTACTTGTACCTTCATAAGTTACCTCGAGTGTGTGCCAAATATCATATGCGGATGTGGCCATTGACACCCTATTGAACTCATTCTTGTCAAGAGCACAAAATAAGACATTCATTGCTTTAGAATCTAAGTTTGCATTGTTCCTTTGAGATGTAGTCCATTCCGTGAAAGGAGTGGTTGGCTTCTCATATTTTGTTTCCACAATGTTCTAAAGTTCGTAGCCAATTGATTGAAGGTAAATCTTCATTCAGCACTTCCAATAGTTGTAGTTCAATCCATCGAACATTGGTGGATGATTTGTAGAATGACCTTCTTTGAATTGTGATGTATTTGTTGATGCCATCTTTCACCTTGCTCTGATACCAAATATAGGATCTAAAATAGATACACTAGAACACTAGAGGGGGGTGAATAGTATTCTTTTAAAATTTATGCAAAGTAGATTATAAATTACAAAGAAAGAATGGCAATCTCAGAAAATAAACATCACAAACACAAGCATGTATACTGGTTCCACCTCTCTGGTGTACATCCAGTCTCCAAGCAAATCCCGCTTGATAGTTTCCACTATGATTTTAAAACCTTACAAAATTAAAAGTAAACCTGACCAATTTACAAGACCATGCAAATTGTAAACCTAATTGAAAAGACCATGCCAATCGTCACACCGATCTCTAGACCAAGAGATCAACCCCTCTCATAAACCGAGAGAACCTTTCTTTGAAACAATATACAATTCTAATCTTATAAGCCTTGATATAGATGTGAATGTATAACAATGGCTTATCAATCTTTTTAACTCTCTGAATATTGCCTAAACAAGCTCTAAGAATGATAGGAACAAAGGCAATATCAGAAACTCTCTTTTATAGAAAAACAGATTGAAAAACTAAAAGTTTAGAGAGTTAATTTGCACAATATGTGAATCTTATAAGTGAAAAACTTTGTGCTTATTTTTTGATGTTTAAACCTATTTATAGCCTCTGAAATGACATAATTCTAAACCCAATTAACGTCCACAAAACGGCTATAAACAGTCACTTATTTAAAACCTAAAATTTGAAAAAACTACATCTGTAGTCCACTACAAGTCATAGTAGTCGACTACACTGAGACTAAACAGACTTTGTAAAGTTAGAAAATTGCTTAGTAGTCGACTACAAGGCATAGTAGTCGACTACACTGTAAACTCACAGATTCTGGAATTTTCTTTTTAGTATTTTGACTGTAACTTTCTCATCCGATATCGGAATGAGGTGATTTAGGATTTGTTAGAAATCTCTTGAAGAAACCTACAACTTTGATCTTTTAAGTTTTTCCATATTCTAATTAATAAGGGGTATAAATAAAATGTTTTAAGACTCACTTAATATCTATAAACTCTAATGACTAACATAGAGGATTTCTATTGTTAACCAACACACTAAGCATGTGTTAGTGTGTTCTAACACTATGTGTGTGCATGTGTGTGAGTGATCAAGGCTTGTACAAATTTCTAAGCAAAGAAAATATAAAATTACATTTTGACAATGAAGTATATCTTCTTCTTTGCTTTATTTTACCTTGAACTCAACTATACTTGAGTATCTCTTTGAATATAATTATTAATATAGCTCTGATACTGTAAAACAAATATTAGCACATAATACACATAACATATAATATTTGTTATCATCAAAATAAACTAATCTTAGGGTGAAGACCTGAGTTTTTCTTGTGTTCTTATTGTTTTCTCCTCAACCTACCTTTGGTAATTCCGTGACTAAAGGTGCTCGCACGACGACTCGTATCACCAACTATGGCTATTTATAGCTAAGAACGATCGTAACTGCCCCCTTAGAACATGGAAAATAGGTGTAACCACTTCCACAATCCTAGTAAGTGGTTTTTAACCGCTCAGGCGAGCTTGCAGGTGAGGTTGGCGAGCCTGGCGAGCTTGCAGTCACGCTTATAGGCAAGCTAGGAGAACGGACGAGGTTGACAGGCGAACCCCTTTAAGTGTTCAAGTGAGCTTAAACCATGTTAGCGAGCTAGGATCATGCGGGCGAACCTCCTGCGGGCAAGCTTGATTTGCGCGGGCAAGCAAAGCATTCAGACGAGCTTAGCTAACTTGTGAGCTGGTGGACTAAGCATTCAGGCGAGCTTAGTTCTTTCTAGGCGAAGTCCAATGCTTAGGCGAACTTCACTTAGTCTGCGAAGTCAAGTATTCAGGAGAACTTGACTTGGCCTATTTGATGCAGGCAAATAAGCAGAACGAGCTTTGTTCCTACGAGCTTGGATGCTCAGGCGAATTTGTAAAGGTGAATTCCTAAAATTTGGGATAAAGGAAATTTTATTTGCCTACACTCTTAATAATTGTAGTCAAAGTTTTATAATTATTTTTTATCATCTTCTAGGTTACCATTACTTATTTGTTGTTTGTCACTTTCTAGGTTACTGAGGCACTGCTTGAAATAATAAGCGAATGGCAGAATATGCCTTGGAACGAATCATATCGTAATAAATATGTGTTGGTCCCTGTTTTCTTTTCAGTAAGTATCTATATCTTTGCAGAGGTAGGTCAATTTTAATCCATGGTAAATGTGATTGACCAGTCTAATTCTTGATTATAGCATACAATACATGTAGAAAAAGGAGTACCTAACTACCAACATGTATATGAATGCTTCGTCAAAAGTTTCATCAAAGAAGGAATTACTGACCTATTAGTTCCCATTGTCCAAAATAATCATTGGCATCTCTTGGAGTTTGATAAAAAAAATAATGTTGTCAAATACTATGACTCCTTGAAAGAACGATCTAGACATTGGGAACCTGTACTCAACATCGTTAAATCCTTCAACTACATTAAAAGTAGCTTCGATGAGAAAAATTTGTACAGTGCATTCAATCCAGTCAAAGTTTCATGCGAGGAGCCAAAAGGATTGTAAGTTTTTTGAAACTGTATCTTTTCACGTATGGTTGGTTATGACTACAGATTAGTTGTTAATGTTGTAGTTTGGTTGTGAATGTTTAGGTTTGGTTGATTACCTTAGGGATTGGTTGCTAAGGTTAAAGTTTGGTTGATAACCTTAGTGATTGATTGTGAATGTTACAAATTGGTTGTTAACCTTAGAGATTGGTTGTGATGGTTACAGATTGGTTGTTTACCTTAGTGATTAGTTGTGAATGTTACAGTTTGATTGATAAACTTAGTGATTAGTTGTGAATGTTACAGATTGGTTGTTAACCTTAGGGATTAGTTATTAAACTTACAGATTGGTTGTTAATCTTAGGGATTTGAGCTTCTTAATATTTTTAATAGTGTATATTTATTTATGTCAGGTACGACTGTGAGATTTACGTCTACCTGTATATAAAAGCAATTATTGAAGGAAGAAGTGTCTTGCACCTCACGCCCGAAGATCAAAATACATGGACCATACAAGCAAAGCTAGTAGCTTATTTATTGATTGAGGGGAGAATGGAGAAAAAACTTCTCAGTTAACTTGACGATGATGATATTAAAAGAAGTTGTGGATCATAGGCTTGACTATTAGTGTTGAATGTAAATATTTAATTGTTATAAGTATTATGATGTAAATATTTATAACCTTAACAACTAAGTTATAACTTTAACAATTAAGATATAATCTTAACAACTAAGCTATAATCTTAATAACTAAGCGTTATGCTTAACATTTAAGCCATAACTATTGTTTATTATATATGCCCTGAATGCACACCATTATAACATACATTCTAAAAGGGTATCATCCAATACATATTGTTAGCTGCTAATACAAAACGTTAAGATTAATACAAATGGTTTGCAACCAGATGTTTGTCGATTGCTACCTTCCATGTGGCATCAGGAGCACTTAACAGGACTGGTGTTCAACGATCTATTGGTTATGCGTCTGGTACATAGTCTTTCATGTCGATCTTTTTTAGTAAGAGGAGGCTTTAACTGACGGTGTTCTTGCGGTACAATGCGCTTCTCATAATCTAGAATAGGAAAGAAGATGTGTTCCTAACTTGCTCTGAATACTTCAGTAGTCATAAACCAATCACAATATTGATAAATATCTCATCTCATCCAAGTAATTGCAATCTCTTATTAAATATCTCGTTCTATTCTGTAACGATGACAAGGCTTATAATTCACTAAGATGGTAAAATATGTCTTATTAAATATTTATACATTAGCCATCATGCCCCTGTTATCTATTAGTTGTTAATGTTATGTTTTAGTTGTTAAGGTTATGAGTTGGTTATTAACCGCATGGGTTGGTTGTTAATAAGAAAATTAAAAAGGTTAACAAACAACTAGCAAGGTTAAAACCAATCATAACCTTAACAACTAACTCATAAGGCTAATAAAAACTCATAAATATCTACTAAGGTTAACCACCAACTCGTAACCTTAACAATTAATTAGTAACCTTAATAATCAACTTATAACCTTAACAACTAACTCATAATTACCTACTAAGGTTGACAATTAACTCAAAATCTTAACAACCAACTCATAACATTCACAACAAATGCAGGTTAACAACCAACTCATAACTTTAAGAACCAACTCAAAACCCTAACAGCCAACTTATAAGAAAATTAAAATTAAAATGCATACACATTTTCTGGATAAGTTCGGGTGCTCTAAGAAGTTGAGGATTCCCCAGCGGAGGTAGTATATAAGTTTATATATGTAAATCCATTATGACAACAATACTCGAACATCAAGCTCAAGTCCTCGTCATTTACAATTGCAAAACTAATTTTTTTCCCCTTTCAGATATGAATTTCAATGAAAGAGATTGTAACGGTAGTTTAAGCCTTTCGAACACTTGATACTTCAATCTAATAATTTGTGTAGACTCATTAATAACTATGAAAACACCCTCACCATCTTCATTATTTTTTTGTTTGTAACTATGCAACGGAGGGATCAATCCGTCATTTTGAAGAAAAGAAATTGAAGAACAAAAGAGGATTTATTAAGGAGAATTAAATGGCTGGAAGAGAGTAGTTAGGGTAAGCAAAGTGGTTTTATAGTGGGGGGGAGGAGAGAGAGGTAGAAAATAGTTAGAATTTGGAGGAAAATGGAGTTTTTTTTCTCCAAAACCTATTTCTAATCACCATTAATGCATACAATACCTATTCTCCGATGACCGGCTGCTAGAGAGATTGAGCGAGGTTATTTTAGGGTTCATATGTTTGAAAGTACACATGATGGGTTCAATTCCAAATTTTTGGGATGAAAGGAATTATGATTTTGCTTTTGGGAGCTTTGGGAGCTTTGAAAAAGTCTAGGAGGAGACAGGAAATTGTTGTGCGTAGAAGCCAAAACCGATGTGCTTCGAGGAATCAAACCAAACGCCAAGAGAAGGCCAAAAAAAACCAAAGTAATACCATAAACACAAACAACCAATTTTAATGTGGTTCGGCAAGTTGCCTAGGCCCACGGGGCAAGAAGGGGATGGAGTTTTCACTAATAGAGAAGGAGAGTAGAAACTGAGATTACAAATTATTTAAAACAAACAAACTAATCTCACCAACAAAGCTCTCAATCTCTCAAATAATAACCCTAGCCAATAGCTCAGAAAGATCTCTCTTTTCTACGCTCAAAATATCCTCAATTCAATCCCCAATAAAAGCCAAAGAAACCCTAAAATGTGTGTTTGTATTTATAGCAAACATCAATCCAAATCAGAACAGGAAACTCACATATGGGCCTAACCCGACTAGCGGTCGACCGCCCCAAGATCGAATACGTGCACAAACTCTGGGTATGAGTCTGAACTTGGCGTGGCCGTGGTCGACCACCAGACCTACCACTTGTTACACGCAAAAGCCACCAATCGTTGTGCTTCGAAGAACCAAACCAAACGCCGAGAGAATGCCAAACAAACCAAAGTAATACCACAAACACAAACAACAGAAATACTTGTTGTTGTTTTGGGGGCTAGAAACAATTTTCCCTATTAATAAATTCTTGTGGATATGGTCACATTAGAGGTGGTGTATTTCCCCACACTAGGGACTTGACCATCTTGCACACTTTCCTAGTGCTCAAAGTTGATTTAATGAATATCAATCTTGACTATCGTGGCATCTTTCTTTTTCCATCTAGTCTATCATTGAGTTCTAACTCTTGTTGTGATTAATATATATGTCGTGAAATCTTTGCAGTGTTTACTTTCGCCATCAAAACAAATGACCTATAATATATTGTTCATGCTTGAAATAGTTTTTGTATCAATTTATCATGGTTATTCTTTCGCCTTCTTATACACAAATGTGTCCTCGTCACTTTGCTCATTAACTATAATGATTATTTTGTTTTATTTTACTTTCCTTTTCTCCAATTATTAGAGGGATGGTCAGTGTCATATAAACTTCCAACCAACTCTAACAATGTTGAACTACCTTATATAGAAAATCTGCTATTACAGGTACAATTTGCTAGATTTTCTTTACATGAGTATAAATCTATTTTCAGTACTCTTGCTAATTATTATTATTTTTTGACATATTTTTGAGACAGATCATAAACATTTTGATAGAGTGAAAAGGATAGATATGAACAAGAAATAATTTACGCTAACCTATTATGCGGAGATGAGAATATTTTTTTCTTATGTGCTAAAAAACAACAACCTCATTTAAGCAATGTTGGCTTGCTGCAATAGGCCTATATTCATTATATTAATTTGATTGTGTGAATCACTGGTCCATCATACTTAGATTCACCTGCTTAAATTAGTTAAACAAAGAGTTAATTTGCATGAAAATTTTTTGTTTGGTCCTTCAAGTGTTCACCGCAGTTATTGGATGGTCCGAATTTATAAATTGAAACCTCAAAACAATAGAACCTGTTGGAAGTTGAAGAAATCTATCAATATGTGTAATGCCAAATACTTCAGTAGCACTTTGCTCGACTCTATTATAAATCTATGTCATTGACTCCACTTTTCCTTGCAGAACTTAGAAACTTTTACCAGCAGTCCAAAAATAGAGATGGAAGTATAAAAAGGAATCTATTGGAGCTATATGAATCCTTTCCTTACTTTTTTATTGTTAATATTAAGAGCCTGCAACAAAAGAAAGTTTTAAGCTCATGGGTAGGGGTGAACATATTTGTACGTATTTCGGTCACTGGTTTTGGCATGGTAAATTATATATTGCAAGGATATTACAAGGGAAAGGTACTTTTCTTATACAAACTATTCAGTTTGCTCTACCTATTTTGGTAATTTGGAAGTGTGTGTTAGTACTGCATCTAAATATTCTGATATTTTATAATTTAAATATGAGTTACGATTTACAGTTATATAACTGTTTGTCTCAAATCCTTGGAAAATCATGTACAGAGCTTTTTTTTGTTGCCTGCAACGACTCTGAAGCTGCTACGCATTAAAATATGTAGTCATTTATTTAAGGAAGAAAATTATTGTTAGTCATTATTGTGTGGATCTACAAAATTCTGTAGATTAGCAGGCCAATGATAATGAGAATTATAAAGCTATCAGCAAATTCACTTGTGATTTTTGTAGCAATGAGGTGTGCTTTGCTTTCTGTGTGAGAGGTATATGAAGTTTAAGTATCATCAATGGATGAAGAGTTCAATAACCAAAGAGGTTGATGATATTGAGAACTAGTTGATAGGTATTGCAAATTATGCAATTCATTTATTTTGCAGTGAGCATTTCGAATACAATTGTTAATTTGTTAGAAAGAGTCGCTGAAGCTGAACGATTATCAAGATCTATATAGAGAGGCAAGCTTACCTTGTCTTCGCAAAATGCAGGAACTGATTATTCATGTTGAGCGCTGCGGAAGCCAAACAACCAAACCAACGTGTTACGAGAAATCAAATCAAACGAACGTTGAGAGAAGGCCAAACGAACCAAATCAATACCACAAACACAAACAACCAATTTTAACGTGGTTCGGCAAGTTGCCTACGTCCACGGGGCAAGAAGGGGATAGGGTTTTTCACTAATAGAGAAGAAGAGTACAAACTGAGATTATAAATCACTCAAACTTGTTAGACTCTAGAAGGGGGTGATTAGGGTCTAATGCTAATCTAATCCGATTTTATGCCAATTAAAATTAATTAATAAGTTATCCTAGCAAGTATGAAATACAACAAGAATATAAGCTAGGATAAGCAATATGAACAATGAGATATATCCTATATGATAGAAATATATGCAAGGATATATAAACAACACAAGGGTAAATAATCTAAACAAGATAGTGGATGAAATAAATGAGCAATGCACAATTGGCGATATAAGATAAATGTAAAAATAAATACGCCAAAGACAAACTCAAACAAGCAATATGATCACGGAGTTCGGACCTTCCGTCCTACGTCTCCGCTCCCCACTCCCGGGGAGAAATCCACTATCACAACCGGGTTTTCTACGCTCACCCGAATAACATTTACAACCACACTATGTCGGTTTTCAACGATCACCGATCAACGTCCACTCCTCACACTCGGTTTTCTAGCTAATTGAAAACTTTACAATCGACACTCTTGCAATCACACTCTACAACCTCACAAGTGTTAGACCTAGCCGTGTCTCCCTCAAGTGCTCGGTTACAACCTCTCCCTAGGTTCGTCAACCGACGCCACTCCTCTTGGAACGATCCCTGACTCTCACCACACACTCCTCTCGGTGTACAAGTGTATTACAAAGTGTTCCTCACAATAAGAACAAAATAACAAGTGATTGTTCTCCAATATGAATGAGAACACAATGAAAGCTCACACTCAATGTTACAACTCTCACCAACCCAAATATAATATGAATGCAAATACAATAAGCTCAAGTGGGTGTGTGTAACAATGAGATAAATCAAATCTAAACTCAATATAAAACTAGCTTTAATAGAAATGATAATCAATAAATAATTATAAATAAAAGCTAGAGTTGAGTTTAGGAAAATTTCTCTAGATGACAAGAGAGAGATGGATTGAATGCCCAAAATACAATTGATAATCTTCTCAAGTTCTTGTAAAACTTTCTTCATAAACCAAACCCTTAAACAAGCTTAAACTCTTTTTAAAACTCTTTAAAACATTCTCTTGTTGTGTGTTGAGCTGAAGGTAAAAGGGAGTATTTATACAAACCCTAAAACCAAGAGAAAGCCAAGAAAAAGACCAAAAACCCACACTGCAATAGCTCTGGAAACTAGCCATTGGGACAGATCTGACAAAGCGGCGGTCAACCGTGGAAAACTCGCGGTCGACCGCGAGCTACTCCGAAACTCACAAAATTTCCAAAAACTTTGGCGGTCGACCGTCGTGGTCGACCGTGAGAAAAAAACTCAAAAACTACACTCTGAACTTCGTACGGTTGATCGCACTATAGCACGGTCGACCGTGGTGGTCGACCGCACTGTAGCAACGTGCACAAGCAATTTTCAGGTTTTGACAGATTCTGGAAATTTACGTATCTAACTTTGTAAAATCAATTAAAATAGTAAATCAACTCCAAAAATCATAAAATTTTGAGGGAATGTTCTAGACATGTAGATGAACATCTTAGAGAAATAATTTCTGAAAAATCACTTCCCAGTTGAGAGAAATAAATGTTTGAACACAGATAAATAGTTTCTTAAAAACCGCTGAAAATACGGTTTTGTAAATTCAATTGAAAATAACAAAACAACTCCAAAATTAGTAAAACTTGGGGAAATGTTTGTATATGTGAATATAAACATGTAAACAATGAAATTTTTCAAATTACATTTCCCAATTGTGAAAGCTCATGTATTTTGCAAGTATGTCCAAAACATGAAAAGTTGATATATATAAAATTTGATGTTTTGACATAAACACAACTTTGAAACATTTTCAAACATTCTTATAGACTTAATAAAGGATATAAAAAGTTGTTATGAAGTCTATAAACTAGAAACATAATATTTTCACAAATATGCATATTCTATACAATATTTTCTAAAACACAAATATGTAATCTCATATTTATAAATATGGAAACCCAAAAACATTTATGTATATATATATATATAACTATATATATGCATAGAAACTAAAAACTTGTATGTATATATAAAACTATATATACATAGAAACCAAAACTACAAGGTGTGTGTATATGATATCGAGCTTAAAGTATTAAACACACATAATATAAATCTTAACTAATATACCCAAGCAATCTTGATCTTCAATAAGCTTGACTTGGTACACTTTGCAGATGAAGCTTGAACTTGATCTTTAACTTGAATTGTATGTTGCTTCACTCCACAATTCCGCCAACCTCCATTTGATATCGTCGTTGAAGCGCTATTCCATCCATCCTCCAACTCGTTGTTTGTCTACAATAAATAGAAATGCACAAACACTAGACAAACAACATTAGTAGTAAATTATTTGTTAAACATCATCAAAACAAAGAGGCCAACAAAACTCACCAATTAATCTCACCAACAAATCTCTAATTCTCTCCAAACAAAACCCTAACCAATAGCTCAGAAAATACATCTTTTCTATGCTCCAAATATCCCCAATTTTTTTCTCAATTCTCTTTTCTAATTGTTCCATATATATAGAAATCCTAAAATCATAAACATATTAGGAATTCTAAAATAAAAAATAAAACAGATTAGAAATCCTAATAACCTGTTACCAAAATAGATTGGAATCATGTTAAACAGATTAGGAATCCTAATAACCTGTTACCAAAACAAATTAGGAAACATATTGGGAACCTGCTATCTAACAATTCTCCACCTCGGTGAAGTTTTTTCAAAACTGAGCCGACACCAATACTAACCAAACGTCTCACTTGTTGCGTTCAGTACGAAGTGGAACAAATCCACGACAACGGACTCAATCCACAACAAGTCGAGAACCCAAACAAGAATGCGAACAAACTTCAAATGTCGGTATCAACTCACCAAACCGGCTGCATCATAAATGACTGGCTACGTATTCTTTTGCCCAATGTACTTGTACATTAATTTGTCAGAAACTGAATGTGATTGCAAAGGATTTTTATTAATGAAGACAATCTACTTTGTTGATGCCTGTTGTTAAACATGGAACAAAACAGATAAATCTGTTAGATAGCTTAAGTGCTATATTTTTAAACTTTTTCAAGTTTAGCTGTTTTGCGTTTATGAAACGTTATGCTTGGCCTACTTTGGTACACGGATCCCAATGTCGAACTGCTTTCAGGAACAGCAGTACAGCACACTGATGTGCACCGACTAAGTATTGTCAGGATCACCTTGATCTATAAGACATTTCAGTCAAGGTAAAGATCTCTTCAATCTGTTAAACCTTACGGTTTAAAACCTTTCGGTTCAGGTAAAGATCTCCTTGATCTGTTACACCATTCGGTTCAAAAGCCCCATTAGTTAAGACAAAGATCTTTCGATCTGTAATAACCTTTTGGTTCAAGGTTCTATTCTTCGGACACAGACTAAAGCTTGCACGCTTTCAAACTCTGCAGCAGTAGCACAACAGCTTAAACACTTCAATGTGTTTTTTCATGTTTTTGAGAGCTGCCCCAAGGGGCTCTATTTATCGGACTCTAAGGCCAGCTAAGGGTCATTTGACTGTTACAAATTATAATGATAATTATGATTGTAACAACAAATAACTTAATTGTTGTAACTGTTGCATGCAGTTTCAATTGTTGCATGACGAAACATCTAAACGCGAGGCTCTCTACCAGCCTCGCGCGAACGCGAGGTCGCGTTCCCTCTTACGGACGCGAGGGATGCGCGAACTACAAACGTGAGGCTCGCCCGCATGCTGCGAAGCAGCCTATGAGGCAGCCAATCTGTGTGAAATACAAAGTATGTCTTACAAAGCGTCACTTAGTGCCTCAGCCTGATTAGCCCCAATCCCTCGCTCATTGGCCCACTGTTTGCATCGAAAATCTTATTCATTGCTGAATCCATTACACGTTTATCGTCTTACAAATTCAAAAAAGAAAGTTAGTATTTTTATAAGATATTCTTACACAATGAAAACAAACATGGGGATCTCCTAGAAACACACGCATGATCGTTTATCGGTTGCTGCTTGCGTAGGATCTTTGCCTATACCGGGGATGCTTTTATCCGTGGACTACCAAGGATCAAATCCGGTTGATCTTGTTTCTTGAAAGAGACAAAAATTTAAGTAAATATCTCAAGGATTGAGATAAACACTCTTCTCAAGGTCAAAACAAAAATTGATCTTAAGGAACTGATGTAGGGTTATTGATTTCTCAAAATCTTCTTCTTTATGATGAAGTTCGCCAAAATCACTCTTCCTCCTCTCTGAAATTCGTGGCTTAGCTCTCTCAGGGTTAGCACCTTGCCTCAAAGCTCCAAAATTCCTATCCTCGTGCATAGGGACCCTAGGGCTGTATTTATAGGCTTCGAGTGCCCCGTTTTTGGATAAAAATTCATGATTTGATCTTATCTTCAGTTGATAATCACTTACCATGTTCAAAGATAGCCTTAAGTCAGTCAGGGAGGCTTTGGAACAAACGAATCTCGAAATTCTATCGAAATACGCGTCGTCAGGGGGTTGAACGGGCGAAACAACCTATATGTTTCGCCCACTTGGGCGAAAACTCATGGTGTTTCTCTATTGTTTTGGTGTTTCACACGTTTTTTTGACTCGCTCGCTTTGCTGACTCACTTCGTGTGCTTATTGGCTTCTCTTCAGTAACAAATGATCCTCTTTGACTCAGATAATGACGTTCATAGCATTCTCTTCATCTCGAACTGTATGCGGTAACCTATAGGTAATTTTTGACGCCTACAGATACCACATCCAAAGTATTTTAGTCTTATTCTTTTAAAGAGGAGCCTGAAATACTTTGGATATGATACGTCTAGCCTTCAATTCGCTGACTTCTTTAGCTTTCAGTCTATTCAGTATTTTGTCGAATAGCTAAAATTCTTCCGGTGCTGCGTTTATCGTCTGACCGTAGACCAAACCCTAAACTAAAACAGGTGTGTGGATTTCTAAATTTAGCTCGTGTTGTTGATTCGACGTTGAACTGGTCATCTTCGTCGGGAGTTTGTATCTGAATTACAATTAAACTCCCGATGATTATCCATTGACATAAAATTTTTCCTGAGTCTTATTTTGGCAAAAATCATTGACGCGTTGATGGAATAAACCTTTATTATAACGCATTGACTAGCGTAGACCTTCGTTGCAACGCGTTGACTGGCGTTAACTCTCATTTATAACTATAGGTGTCAAAAATTACCTATAGGTTCCCGCATGCAGTTCGAGATAGAGAAGATGATGAACGTCATTATCTAAGTCAAAAAGGATTATCTGACACTGATAAGTGCATAAAGCGAGTCGATGAAGCGTACAAATCAACGGGACGGGAGAATGACGGAAAGACGATTCGATCGGGAGTTACGTTTCACCCATAAAAGACGAAGTGTCACTCATGTCTTGTCTATTCCACATATGATTCACCTATGGAAGAGTGTATATCTCTTCTCTGGCTTTCCAATGTATCTTGGATCACCTTATTCCGAGATCGGACGTGAAAGTTAGAGCCAAAACAAGGCTGAGACACAATGTGTGTCTCGGGCCTGATAGAGCTATTTTAGCCATGATACTATTTGAATCTAAAGAAGGTTAAAAGACAAAGGTTATAGATCTTTTTATTATCTTTTCAATGCATCTTGGATTACCTCATTCTAAGATTATATGTGAATTTTAGAGCTAAAAACAAGGCCAGTACATAATATGTGTCTCGACCAAGGCCGAGACACAATGTGTGTCTAGGGCCTGATAGAGCTGTTTTGGCCATGATTCAATTTTAATCTGAAGAATCTCAAAAAACGAAAGTTATATATCTCTTCATCTTCTTTTCAACATATCTTGGATCACTTAATTCTAAGATCATACGTGAAAGTTAAAGCCAAAACAACCGAGACACAGAAGCTCTCTCGGGTCCTAAAAACGTTGTTTCTCGCTGCTTTTCACTGTTAACCACTAAGAGTTTGGTAGATTATAATCCAACAGCCCCACAACTAATTTGAACGTGATTTTAACTAAAGATAAGAGGTTATCGACTGTTCTTATCTGAAAATCGAGCTTCTGAAGCCTATAAATACATCCCTAGGGCCTTCATTTGCGGAGATCCGGAATTCTCGAGCCTCGGCGAAGCTCTGTCAAACTGAAGAGTGAGGAGCATGAATTTCAAAGAGGAGAAAGAGATTTCGCTGAGCTATTCAGCATAAAGAGGAAGAGTTCGAGAGATCTGCATCCGTTCATCCATTTTCTTAAGATCGTACCTAGCTATGACTCTCGAGAAGAGTGGGTATCTCACCTTGCTGAGATATTCACTTTAGTTTCTTATCTCCTTTATGAGGCAACAAAACTTATATTTAGATCTGATTAGTCGGTGGTCCACGGATAAACCCCAGCATATGCCAAGATCCCACGCAAGCAGCGGGTGATAAACGTTCGTTGCGTGTGTTTTAAGAAAGTTATAATCTTTTGTTTTATTTGTGTAAGAAAGGTCTTATAAAAAGACTAATTTTTTTAATTCATTGTAATGATTGAAGTTATAATGACTTCCACGAATAATCCAACTTTCCACCAAAACACACTGGCGATCACAGTAGGAGCCAACAGCCTCGCTGTCGAGGCTGTCATGTCGCAGCCACTGATCAAGATCCCCATGGATGAAGAAGTCAAATATGAGTTCGACCAGCAAAAGTTCAAAAAAGTACGTCTCCTCCTCCTCCTCCTCCTGATCTTCCTCTCCATGTAAGCACAGGAAGACCACTTCTGTGAAGAAGGTTAATTGGCATTCAGATCTAAAAACTCAGGGTGATAATCTAAGCCCGAATGCTATTAAAAACTCCTCTCTGGCCTCTAAGAAAGTTAGATTTGATGCTCATGACAACTCTTCAAAGGTCATGGAGCTGCCCGTCGGAAGCACGCCGGTGCTGAGGAAAAGGGCTCGTTAGAAGCGCTACCAACGTCTTGCCCGACAATTCGCTAAGGCTATAGAATAGGTGGATGGACTCCGCTACCAAGCGGGTCTAGAGTTTAGAAGGTGCCAAGTGGCTAAGCCGTCATCACAACAAGACTCGGGATCCTCCTCTCAACTGCGACTAGCAAATGGGTTCGTGTCAAACGAACTTGTTCTACTCTCGACGAGCGCATCCCAAAGCACCACGCACTTCTTATGCATACCCGAATCCTTGTGCAAAAGGCACAAGACATATAAAAGAAGAGGTTGTCAAAGAATCACCAATATCTAAACAAGTCTAGGTGCCAAAGGCCAAAGCAGCGCCTAAAACGGCACCGAAAATAGCCAAGACGTCCCCATTTGGGGAGAGACACCGGTTGTGTCTCTCACCAAATTTTGGCTCTAAGGCTACTTCCCAGCCTCCGTCGGCCTCCGATCCCTCTCCTCTTGTTCTCGTACCTCCGGTAAAGCCTTACGACAGCGTGGATCTCTCCAAATTTAGAATTCCGTTGAAGAATTGCCTTGGTCCCCTACACGAAGATCAAGATAAAACTCCTGTTAAGGAATGCTTGGGTCCGCTGAATAATTCCCAAATAACTATTCAGACTGGGGGTCGTACGTGCCCTCCTAACAAATTGATTCCTAGAACCACCTGCTTAGGGGTTCGTGTGAAAACCAGGGAGCCCGTTGGGATTCCACCTGAACGAAGGTGTAATTATAAACATGTGACTCCTACGAACGCCAACAAGGCATTACATCCTCGGAAGAAGACGTGTCTGTTATATGACAACGTCATACCTGGGAAATCAAATCAACAGCTGATAGCTTGCTCCGACCATAATGTTGATGAGTTGTACTATCAGGCTGGGGGTACAAATAAATCTCAAAAGAGAAGTACTCCAAAATCGAACTCACACTATCCTTGTGAGATATTAATCAGGGCAGTCTTATCAGAGTGTAGCTATCCCAAGACCGCTCAATAGAGAGTCTCGGTATTCTGAAGGTTTTCCACTGAAGCGTCAAAACCCAAATCAAGACGCTCCCGCAAAAGAAGATCGGCTATTCAAGATGACGAACTCCCAAAAGTCACCATCAACATGATTGACAAAGGAAAGTTTGTGTTCAATTTGAATAACGCTAATCCCGATTTTTCTCAGGGAAGAAAAGTCGATTTAGGAATAGCCCGACGAGTGTCTCAGCTCCAGTTAGAAGACATCAGACATAGGGATTACCCGAAGATGCACAAAGGATTGTCTTCAGAAGATAAACTTTTGGATACTTGCTCTGTAATTGCCTCCAATGATACAATGTCTAGCATGGGGCGAGCTCAAGAAGTATTCATGATCACTACCAAACAAATGGCTCAACTTCTTCAAGAAGCCTTGGCCAAACAAAAAGAACATTTTAAAATTGAAATGGATATGGTTGTGCAACGGGTCAAGGATTTACATGTTTAACAACTTCAGGAGTTGTCAAATCAGCACTGTGAATCCAGTCGTCACCACACTACCAATCTGGTAGATAGCGACTTAGAGGTAGAGGATACTATCAATGCCGATGCTCCTCTCAATGACAAAGATACTTAGGGTGGCCCTAACAATAATACCAACACTGGGGTGGCCCCATCACTAATGACAACGCTGAAGGTGGTCCTATCGTTCGTCCTCAAAATCACCCAAAAAAAGATACAAGCGACGACGAGATAATGAAAGAGCTAGAGAATAAAGTTAATGCCTTAATGTCCGCTAAAGAAGTGAGGAAAATGAGCATTACGTGCTCGTATCCAAGAGAGTAGGATACAATCCCCGATTACCGATGGAAGAGTGACCATATGAAGAATTCTTTCCAACAACTGAAGAGCTAGGGAGTATGGCTCATTACACTAACATCAGCGAGACTTTCTAGGAGTTAGTCTGCCACTTTCATATTTGTCACCAAATGATTATGGATGCAACACTTCGCCCTCATGTGAGAAAGAAAGAAAATGTGGAACTTATCCCACCAAGCACTGGTCTTGAAGCGGAGTCTCAGATTTTTCAATCATGGTCTAATAATCCGCATTGCTCACTTGGACTACTATAGGGTTAGAGAAAGGAACACGTTCAAGAGTTTCCATCACTATGCTAAAGAGTCTATTTCAGCTTAGGCTTTACTCGAGGGTTTCCTTGCGATTTCATTGAAAGAATGTATCGTGCCCTCTTAATTAAAGGATTACACCTTTGTCAAGATTCTGTACCTAACTGTACTACTTGCTCATGGGTACAACTTATCCTTACTCTCGACTATGATTAGTTACGTTCATCACGAATTGAGGGAGTTGATAAAAGAATATTTGAACCAGAATAAGTATTTTCCAAGGGAGGAGGTGCCTAATCAAAAGGTGGAGCTGCCATATTCCTATATGATGATATGGTATATGGTCCATTGCTCCTCACTTATGTCGGCTACTACCAAACATGAGGAAGGAGCCTTGTTGGTACAACAATAGGACAGCTCAAAGTGGACAGTTAAGTATATTGTAGGAATCCTTTAAACTGTGTGGAACAAAGACCTGTAATGCCTCTGCTGCTACTTCCCCAACATCATTGGGGCTAAATTTAGTGATGAGTTTAAAGGCAGTCTTTGAGCTGAGGGGTTTACTTGTTTAATTAGTGATTATTTTAACTGGTTGGTAAATATCAAGCCTAAGCATCTCATCACTAGGAATCTCATCGTTAGGACGAAGTGCTACATCAAGCCCTACCTTCCTTACTATTTTATGTGATAATTTGGATATGACCAACTTTATGTTGGTAATCTGAACACGAGGCGGGTACATTCAGGGAGGCTAGTAGATGGAACTTGTGCTTGGTTTCACTTCAGTGCTAGGTGCATTGGCACTAAGTTTATCGTACCATATAATAACCCTAACTGCTATATGAACTTTGGATTTTGAGTGGTATAGCGCAGTGTATGTCGACAACCCTCAGTTCAAGGTCAACAAGATTGGAGTGAAGTAGATAACTTAGAAGTACAAAGAAGCTTTTAGGAAAGGGTCCAAATGTAGAGTGGTTGGACTCCGTGAATATCTTGTAGAGGTAGGGCGAGATGGAAATAATGATGATGATGATTCAGATATGCCCGCCAAAAGATAGCAACCGTAGAAGCCTATTGGCATTAGCATACAAGAGCCATCGGTCCACCATGTTGTGGCAAGAGGAGATATTCGTATGAAGAGACTATGGCAGCCTATGTGCCGCCAAATTAGCCCAAGCGCCAATGCTTGGATTCCCTAGTGAAGGAAAAATCTCTTAAGGCCTCAATTCATGGACCAGTAGCTGAATATATGGCTGCTTTGGGTAAACTTTCTTATTTGTTGTTATCCTACTTCAATGAATATGTGTTTTATTGTAGTGTGCTATTTGTAGATAAAAGATCCATATGGGTTGATAGGACAAATTCAGAGGAAGAAGAAGAGAGGGTCGATTACGAGACCAATGCTTATATCACTAACCCTGATGAATCTGGTCATAGAGATGATGCAAGCGGATCTTCTTACCTTTCAGGTATCATTTTGTCTATAGAAATGATGTAGTCATTTTAGTTCAATGACTAATGTTTCATCTCTTTCCTTTTGCAAATATTGAACCCGCACCAGAAGATGTTACGACTACAACTCTGCATCTTCTCCCATCATTGAATCTACCAGGGATGCAACAAATTTGAGTTCCCTAAGCATCCGAGAGCTGATCTTGAACCTGCACCTTAGGTTGAAAGAGAGAGTGGGCCTTCATCTGCAACTAAGAAGTTGGCCAAAGCTGAAGTTATCATTGCTAGGGACGAGCTTATGACTGCAGCTACAATGATAGTGTTGGTCATACAACCTTCTAAGCCTTTTGTTGTGCGAGCTTAGGCTTCACCTTCTCTGGTCAACGTTTCAAGCATGTTGGCTTGGTGTACACATTAAAGGATCTTACCCATGGCTAGAATTTTTTTAGTGTCTGTTATTTTTTATCCTATTGAACTATGTTGGATCATGGATGCTAGCGGTTAATCAGAACAATTTGGTCTACATATACTAAGATGATAGAAGTTTGAGGTCCTGTCATTGTATGTTGATGAAAAATTGTTGACTGGGTACAACATCGAGACCATTGGGAATTCAATTGCTAAGAGTCGGGCTCTAACTATAGAGCAATGTTCCAACATGAAAGTAGAGAAGAAGGTAACTCTAAGAATCCATTTAAGAAGTGTAGTTGATAGTCTTGTATGCATACAATAATCGACACATCCTTTGCAACTGGACTGTGTTAGACCCTAGAGGGGGGTGATTAGGGTCTTATGCTAATCTAATCTAATTTTATACCAATTAAAACTAATTAACAAGTTATCCTAGCAAGTATGAAATACAATAAGATATGTGAGCTAGGATAAGCAATATGAACAATAAGATATATCCTATATGATAAAAATATATGTAAGGATATATAAACTATTATACATGGGTGATATAATCAAACTACAAATGCGATAGGGCAAAATATAAGAGTAATAAGCAATTGGCGATATAAGATAAATGCAAAAGAAAATACGCCAATGACAAACTCAAACACACTATATGATCACGAAATTCGGACCTTCCGTCCTACGTCTCCGCTCCCCCCTCCCAGGGAGAAATCCACTATCATAACTGGGTTTTCTACGCTTACCTGAATAACGTTTGCACCTCATAATATCGGTTTTCAACGCTCACCGATCAATGTTCACATCTCACACTCTCACTCGGTTTTCTAGCTCACCGAAAACTTTACAATCTCACAATATAATAAATGATTTGTTCTCTACAATAGATGAGAACTCAATGTAGGCTTACACTCAATGTTACAACTCTCACCAACCAAAATATACTATGTATGAAAATACAATAAGCTCAAGTGGGTGTGTGTAAACAATGAGTGAAATAAAATCAACTTAACTCAAATATAAATACTAGTTTAATAGAAATGATAATCAACAAATAATTATAAATAAAAGCTAGAATTAAGTTTAGAAAAACTTCTCTAGATGAAAAGAGAAAGAGAGATGGATTGAAGCTCAAACACCAAGTGATGATCTCTTCTAGCTCTTGTGAAATTGATTTCTCAAAATCAAACTCTCAATTGCTTAAAAGCTTTTTAAACAAACTTTAAACAAAACTTAAACCCTTGTTAAAACATTCTAAAACTTGTTTAAAGCACTCTCATTATGTAAAAAAATGATAAATACAATGGGTTATATATAGGGTAGAAGAAAACAACCCCAAAAACCTTAAAAAATCACTACAAGACAAAAATCAGCAAGTTACCATTACTGTGCAACGGTAACTTCGGCGGTCGACCGTGAAGGTTGACCGTAAGAAAAAAAACTACAAAACTACTCTCTGGACTGCTTATAGTCGACCGTGGTGGTCAACTGCACCGTAGCACAGTCAACCGTGACGGTCGACCGCACTTTTCCAGATTTTGACAGATGCTAAAATTTTACGTATCTGACTTTGTAAAATCAATTTAAAATAGTAAATCAACTCAAAAAATTATGAAATGTTTAGGAAAGGTTCTAGACATGTAGCTAAACATGTTAGAAAAATAATTTCTAAAATATCACTTCCCAAATGAGAGAAATAATTGTTTGAACACATATATATAGTTTCTAAAAAAACTACTGAAAACTCGGTTTTGTAAATTCAATTGAAAATAACAAAACAACTCCAAAATTAGTAAAACTTGGGAAAATATTTTTATATTTGATGATAAACATGTAAATGAAGAAATGTTTCAAATTTCATTTCCCATTTGTGAAAACTTATCTGTTTTGCAAAAACATACACGAACATGTGCACGAACATGAACTTGTTTAAAACTTGATATTGTAAATTTAATTAAACATAACAAATTAATTCCAAACTTAATGAAACTTTGGAAAATATTTGTAAATGTGATTTTGAACATGTTATAAAAAGGAATTTTCTAATTCGTATTTTCTAATTGTAAAATCTCATCATTTTACAAAATCACATAAGTATGAACTTGTAAAAGCTTGATTTTGACAAAATGAGTTTAAATAAAGTTTTGAAAACTTTCCAATAGATTTATAGACTTGATAAAAAATATAAAATAATATCATTAAGTCTATAATCCAAAACGATGATAAATCAAACCAAATGTGTGTGTGTGTGTGTGTGTGTGTGTGTGTGTGTGTGTGATATTGAGCTCTACGTATTAACACACAAGTATAAACCCTAAACTATTTACCCAAGCTTGGAATCTTCAATTAAGCACGTCTTGGTAAACTAGCGGATGAAGCTTGAACTTGAATATTTAACTTTAAATTGCGTAGGCTTCACTCTACAATTCCGCCAACCTCCATTTGATATGATCGTGAATGCTCGATTCTATCCATCCTCCAATGCGTTGTTTGTCTACAATAAATAGAAAACCACAAACACTAGACAAACAACATTAGTAGTAAATTATTTGTTAAACATCATCAAAACAAAGAGGCCAACAATCTCCCCCTTTTTTATAATGACAAATAATTTACAAAAAAGATATATGCATGAAAAGGAAATGAAATACAATATTGTAATTATCATGCATATAAACAAAAAGAATATACTCATAATATTTCTCCCCCTTTGACAACATCAAAAAGGGGAAAACAAGGAATGAAGAGAGCGAATGCTCCCCCTACAGGTAAGCATGGGTGAGTATAAAATATAAAAAGATATAAGGATTGCTCCTCCTATCAAAATGCCATATGTAGTATATGAAATAAAGACCAAGGCAAAATATGTGAGCAAGCATAGATGAAAAATATGCTAAATTTAACTCACATACAAGAAGACAATGAGAACACATATAGATTTGTCTTTATTAAGATAATGTCTAATTATACTAACATAAAAATCATGTATAAGAATAGATTTATGAAATCAAAAGAAGAGAAACATGAGAATCATGCAAAAAGTTTTCAAATAAAAACAAATTAACCAAAAGAAACCATAAATCAAAGTTTATATCCAAAAACAATGTTTGATCAATAAAGACAACTTTCTTTGTAGGACTTGATCAAATCGCTCATAGAATACATTATAAAGTGTATTTGATTGTGCTATATAATGAATTCAAAGAAACAAATCAAAACATACTTTTTGACAAAATGCAAGAGAGGCAACAATATATCAAGCTCTTAAGCTTGTTCCAACCCATATTAATATTTTAGCACCCAGTAAACAAGATTTGGGAATAAACACCCAATAAACCCGGGGGGTTATATAAACACAAGCCTCTCATCAAAGTAAAACCAATAATCATGAAAACAAAAAAATTTGATCAATAAACAGAATTATTTTTATGTTCAAAAATTTAAAGTATAATTTTCAAAACCAAGAAAAAAGAAAAATAAAAACACTAAAATTCTTGGTTTAAAGATCATTTTGGCACCCAAGCTTTCTTAGTGCCGGATTGTTTAGGGACATGACCTCTATCAATAAAGCTCAAAGCCCTAGGGTTATGAACCCTCTTGGGCACATGTGGTGCACTAACACGGTCAAAGAAATATTTACTCAAATGATCATTCTGATTGCAATTTGTGCAATAAAAGAGATCCATTTGTTTTTGTGGACCATTAGCTCGTGCACGAGAATCATTTGCAAATAAAGATTTTTCTTTTAAATTATATTGCAAATGAGAAGCATCATTAAACAATGGTCTATTTGGATCATATCGCAACTTAGAAGCTTTTTGCATATCATAGCAAAATTTTACAAGATGTCCAAACCTACCACAAACATCACATTTAAAAACATGTGGTCTACTAGAAGCATTTGGAAAATTTGAGTTCTTTTTCAAATCAAAGCAAAACTTGGTCAAATGACAAAAATGACAACAACGATCACATCTATACACATGAGCATGCTTATGATGAACAATGGGTGCATGTGTGTGTATATGTGATGAAGAAACTTGATGAGATGCACAAGGAGCTTTGACATTTTTATGTTTGTTTGCATCATAGCAAAATTTAGCTAGATGGCCTATTCGGCCACAAATACAACACTTATAAACTTTGTTATATATGTGTGCATGGTGTGTGGGATGTCTAGATGTAGTAGTATGAGACTTAGCACACATATCCATAAGCTTCTTATGGTTGTTAATGCATGTAGTTAGAGTTGAGTCTAAAAATAAAATGTGATTTTTAATAACATTCAACTCATCATTAGGCATATTAGCATTAACTTTAGAAGTAGCATATAAATAATCATTTATAAAATAAGTAGTATCATTTTTTATGTTCTCTACTTCTAACATGACATTATCTTTTTCAAGACTTAAACTAGCAACATTTGAAGTTAAAGAGACATGATCTAGTTTTTATTTTTCATTGTTTTCTTTAAGGATCATATTTTCATTAGAAATAGTTTCAAACTTAGATGCTAACAACTCATGATCATATTTCAAATCCTCATGCTTTCTTTGTAAATCAATAAAATATTTATGCAATTTGTTATAGGCATGCAATAATTTTTCACTAGCACAAGCGAGTTTATCACTAGATAAATTATTTGTGGATTCGAACTCGCAAACCTCACTAGGGCTATCACCTAGTGGCCGTGTGCATGATGAAGCTCCAATATTGCTTGAGGAAGAATCCGTCAAAATCCTTTGGATCTCCTCCAAGTTACCATAATGTGCTTCTATGAATATCCACAATTTGTAAGCACTATCAAAATGAGCAAGCTTGTTAGAAATAGAAGAATCAAGTGCATTAAGTATATATTCTAACACAATCTTGTTCATGGTAAACAATCTTTTGTCATTTTTACTCCACTTGGATTTCTCTACAGTGGGTAAAATATAAGCATTATCAATAATTCCCCATAAATCAATATTTTTAGATTACACAAATAGTTTAAATCTAGAAGCTCATTGTGCATAGGGAAAATTAATGAATTTAGGAGAAATATTTGATTCATAGCCTAACAAATGTGCAAAATTCATGTCCATGATAAATATATATATATGTGCAAGCAAGACAAATAAAATCTAAACAAGATTAGCATAAAAAGATAACTTGGATCTTTAACTCAAGGTGATTAGACTTTAAATCAAAGAGCACCAAGCTCTGATACCAATTGTTAGACCCTAGAGGAGAGGTGATTAGGGTTTTATGCTAATTTAATCCGATTTTATGCCAATTAAAATTAATTAACAAATTATCCTAGCAAGTATAAAATACAACAAGATATGTGAGCTAGGATAAGCAATTAATATGAATAATAAGATATATCCTATATGATAAAAATATATGCAAGGATATATAAACTATCACATGAGTGATATAATCAAACTACAAATGTGATAGGGCAAAATATAAGAGTAATAAGCAATTGGTGATATAAGATAAATGCAAAAGCAAATGCGCCAATGACAAACTCAAACACACTATATGATCACGGAATTCGGACATTCCGTCCTACGTCTCTGCTCCCCACTCTCGGGGAGAAATCCACTATCATAACTGGTTTTCTATGTTTACTCACATAACGTTTATACCTCACAATGTCGGTTTTCAACGCTCACCGATCAACGTTCACATCTCACACTCTCACTCGGTTTTCTAGCTCACCGAAAACTTTACAATCTCACAATATAATAAATGATTTGTTCTCTACAATAGATGAGAACTCAATGTAGGCTCACACTCAATGTTACAACTCTCACCAACCCAAATATTCTATGTATGAAAATACAATAAGCTCAAGTGGGTGTGTGTAAACAATGAGTGAAATAAAATCAACTAAACTCAAATGTAAATACTAGCTTAATAGAAATGATAATCAACAAATAATTATAAATAAAAGCTACAATTGAGTTTAGGAAAACTTCTCTAGATGACAAGAGAAAGAGAGATGGATTGAAGCTCAAACACCAAGTGATGATCTTTTCTAGCACTTGTGAAATTGATTTCACAAAATCAAACTCTCAATTGCTTAAAAGCTTTTTAAACAAACTTTAGACAAAACTTAAACCCTTGTTAAAACATTCTAAAACTTGTTTAAAACACTCTCATTATGTAGAAAATGATAAATACAATGGATTATATATAGGGTAGAAGAAAACAACCCCAAAAACCCTAAAAAACCACTAAAAGATAAAAATCAGCAAGTTGCCGTTACTGTGCAACGGTAACTTCGGCGGTCGACCGTGACGGTTGACCGTAAGAAAAAAAACTACAAAACTACTCTTTGGACTGCTTATAGTCGACCGTGGTGGTCAACTGCACCGTAGCACAGTCAACCGTGACGGTCGACCGCACTTTTCCAGATTTTGACAGATGCTAAAACTTTACGTATCTGACTTTGTAAAATCAATTTAAAATAGTAAATCAACTCGAAAAATTATGAAATGTTTAGGAAAGGTTCTAGACATGTAGCCAAACATTTTAGAAAAATAATTTTTGAAATATCACTTCCCAGATGAGAGAAATAATTGTTTGAACACATATATACAGTTTCTGAAAAAACTACTAAAAACTCGGTTTTGTAAATTCAATTGAAAATAACAAAACAACTCCAAAATTAGTAAAACTTGGGAAAATATTTGTATATATGATGATAAACATGTAAATGAAGAAATTTTTCTAATTGCATTTCCCATTTGTGAAAACTTATCTGTTTTGCAAAAACATGCACGAACATGAACTTGTTTAAAACTTGATATTGTAAATTCAATTAAACATAACAAATTAATTCTAAACTTAATGAAACTTTGGGAAATATTTGTAAATGTGATTTTGAACATGTTATAAAAAGGAATTTTCCAATTTTCATTTTCTAATAGTGAAATCTCATCATTTTGTAAAATCACATAAGTATGAACTTGTAAAAGCTTGATTTTGATAAAATAAGTTTACATAAAGTTTTAAAAACTTTCTAATAGATTTATAGACTTGATAAAAATATAAAATAATATCGTTAAGTCTATAATCCAAAATGATGATAAATCAAACCAAATGTGTGTGTGTGTGATATTGAGCTCTAAGTATTAACACACAAGTATAAACCCTAAACTATTTACCCAAGCTTGAAATCTTAAATTAAGCTCGTCTTGGTAAACTGACGGATAAAGTTTGAACTTGAATCTTTAACTATGAATTACGTAGGTTTCAATCCATAATTCTGCCAATCTCCATTTGATATGATCGTGAATGCTCGATTCCATTCATCCTCCGACGTGTTGTTTGTCTACAATAAATAAAAACCACAAACACTAGACAAACAACATTAGTAGTAAATTGTTTGTTAAACATTATCAAAACAAAGAGGCCAACAGACTGAAGAGCACGCATTCATCCAATTCTGTATGATTCATTGAGCTGAGTCAGAGGGATCCTCAGATATTTGATTCAAACTACATTTTAGGAACTCTGCAATAATAATACAGACACTTGCCTACTAAGATACTGAGATGTTAATTGAGCTGGTGATCTGGATGGGTAAACGTTGACTTTTAGTCATGTTTTCTTACTAAATGGCATTGTCATTTAACGGATAGTAAAACAATAGCATATAGATTTTTCCACTTAGATCAGAATACGTGGTGTTAATACAATAGTGTTGGATGTGGTCTAGTTGTACAGATTCTTAGAGAATCTGACTATAACACAACATGTATAGCTTTATATATTTTCTATCGTGATAGCATATCGATTCCTGGCATTACGATAGACCAAAATTAATTTTAAAAATCAAATAAACTGCATATTATGTACCATCTCATCAAGAATTAAGAGAAGGAATATGTGCTAAGTGTATCCCTATGAGTTAGTTGATCTGGGATCTATTGATAAATGGAATAGCCGAGGAATGGTTATGCAGTACAGTTGAGCCTTATGGGTAATGTCTTTAGTGATGACTTTTATTTTATGTTTACCGAGACCTCAGACACTTGGGATACTCTGGATGATGGATTTTTAATTTTATATGCATATCTAGGATTGCTAATATATTGTTATTGCTTGATTATTTTGGCATAGAGTATATTTATGTATGACGTGTACATGGTACACAAAGGGCACCTGTGCACCATTAGAAAGTTACATTAGCGGTTAGGAGTTCCTATCATAAAAGATATCCCCTTTGAATCTATATAGTTGCTAAAGTTAAGATTGAGTATCGAATGTCATTTCGCTTGGAGCAATGACTACATTGTTGTATTGTTGGGTATAGAAATAGTGGGAGCACTCTGTTGGTCACCTTGACTGGTTCAAGATGAGGTTGTTGTATACTTATATGTTGAACCGACTGAAGTGAAAACCCCCACGTCCACTTTATGTATTTATTATCAACCAGACCAAGGGTGTGACTTGGTGCACGAGGTGCGGGCTTGTTGTGAAATCTTAGGCATATCGCAGGGCGGTATCCTAGACAAGTTCATCACAAGGTGATGAAATTTGGGTTTGTACAATATTCACTTAATGATGTATTCTCTTAGGAAGAGAGAAGTAATATTGTAGCATGTTGACATACGACATGTGCTTGGACTAGATATAAGGAGGTTAAGGAAGGATCCTTGCTCCCTCGCTATGTGAGCTCATATGGATGACCACCAATGATAGATGATAGTCGTTGTACCCTATCCGATGAACGTCTATTATTTTTGTTGTTGTTTCCTATTGTGATGAGATAATACCGTACATATGGGGCAATGTCAAAAAAGCAAATGATTAACACGAAGCCCAATTGAGTTGGTAGATCCTAAATGGGCCCAATTCGATTCTTTAGTGAATCGGTTCTTAAATTTAAACAGTTAGGGTATATATA